>CAOKZL010004352.1:0-60369 GCA_948472985.1 Iguana delicatissima
CCGGACATATTTGTAAATCAATTTATCTCTTTTATCTCTTTAAACACCCTTTGCCAAAATTGCTGTACACTTTCACAATTCTACCACATACGAATTATATGTACCAATCTCTTGACAACCCCTCCAACACAACCTTGAATAATTCTTATCTATATAATTTGACCTTACTGGTGTTAGGTACCACCTCCAAACCAATTTATAATAGTTCTCTTTTATCCTTATGGACAAGTTTTTTAAATGACGCTGATTCCAAATTTTTCCCCAGTCCTGAATATCTATTTTTTGTGCTAGTTCTTCCTCCCATATTTTTCTAAGATAATCATCTTAGAATCATTTGTTCAAATTTAGGATATTCTCTGAAACCTTTATTATTCCTTTTCCAATTCCTTGTCCACTGGTCTAGCTGTATATAATTAAACCACGGTATCTTAGTACCCTGTAATCTCTCCTGTATTTTATCTTTATTCGTCATTATATTCATCCAATCTTTTAACTTATTTATTCTCTGTTTCTTTAATTCCTTCTCTACTTCACCTCTCAAATTCATTGGAAATCTTGCCATCATCACTACAGGAGTTAATGGTGAAGTAGCCAGCATTAATATCTCCTTATTTTTCTTTCAAATTTCTAATATATTTTTCAAAAAGAAGTTTTCTATTTTTTCCATCTCTCTCTTGACAGGATTCCAAAAAAAAAATTCTCTAATCTCTTCTTAATTTCTGTTGTTCCCATCTCTAACCAATCTAAATCCCCTTTTCCTGGAACTCCATCTATGATATATCTCAATTGATTTGTATTATAATACCATCTTAGATTTGGTAGGTCCAATCCACCTTCTTTTAGGATTTGTACCAGAATTTCTTATTAATCCTCACTCTCTTATTCCCGTTACAAAGACTGTTCAATAATAACTGCCAATTTTTCAGTTCTTCTTCTGATACTTGTATTGGTAACATTCAAAACAAAAAATTAATCTTAGGTAGTATTTTCATTTTTACTAATGCCATTCTTCCAAACCATGATAACTTAAAAATATTTATTTCTTATTGATTTATTAAAATACTTATACACCACTCTATGTCACAAGATCTCATGGGAATATGCAGTCTAAACTGATTAAAACAGTGTAAAACAATAAAAATAATTTAATCAGAAAAAGTATATTAAACAATATTTAGAAGTTATGAAAGTCTATTCCCTTGGCCAATATGCCGGAGATCAGAAAGGGCACTTCCAGGACTACAACTCCCAGAATCTTCAGGGGTTCTGAAAGCTGCAGTCCAAAAAAGCAACCTTCCCAAGAATTCCTGTTTTCTACTTCATATGCTGGATTCTTTTTTTAAAAAAATTGATTCCTCTTATTTCAAACACGTGGCCAATCCCCAAAACAGGAAGACACAATATCAGCATTCTTTTCCCCAACTGGTGAAAGGAAGTGGACTTCTGTTGTTATGTCTATAACACAAAGATGAATACATCCTTTGTATCTTACAGAACATCAAGAACAGGCATGGATGAGAGCTAGGTAGGCATGGAGACAGGAAGGCTCAGAGCTTTGGATATTAGGACTGAAAATTAATTCAATAATATTACATATTAGAAACTAGAAAATGAATTCATTATAATAACACTAATAATCGAAATCATTTACTTGGTTCTAACATTGTTAGTTAACTCATTGTTTGCAACTTTAGTATTGGACTGGCCCGTCGGATTTACATAGAATAGACACTTTTGATCTTAGGAGAGCACATTCTGTTACTGGCTCCTTCAAAAGGCGAATTTTGTTATTTTAGTGTTGTTTTTCTCCAATAAGCTGACAGATATAAAAATTGGTCAATGAATCAAGAGTGGAAAATTCTTAATCAAAACTGTTTAGAAATGCTTAGAGCACATCCAAAATATGTTTCTGAACAACTCAGATCACTGTATCCTTTTTGCCCTCCCACTCCCAGTCAAGAAGCATAGTCTGAGGGAACTAGGAATCCCAATTCAGTAAATGACATCTTCAGTTTTGATTATCAGATATCTAAGAAGCACATTCTTCCGTGCGCTCATCTTACTTTAACTGTATATTTGAAAAAATGTGGGTAAAAAAGAGGAGCAGGAAGAGGGGGTTAAGTAACAAACCAAATGTAGATTGCATGCCACAATACAGACCAATCCAGAATATAATCATGGAGGAAAAGTTAGTAAAGAGAGTCTCAATGTGCACACCCCGATACTCCTTGCAAAAATCAAAATGCTTTTCTTCCATATAGGCTAGGGCAGCGGTTCCCAACCTGTGGGTCGCGACCCCTTTGGGGGTCGAATTACCATTTCACAGGGGTCGCCGCTCCTCTATCCTGCCCCGCCCCCTTTTAAAAGAAGGTGGCCTCACAGCCAATGGGAGCACTCCTTCTGAGACCCTGCGCTGGAAGGAAGGGAGAGGAGGCATGCTGCGTGTTTCCCTGTCTTTCCCTGCCAAGTGTGCTGGAGGAGCCTGAGGTGGAGCCAAAGGTGGGGAGAGTGAGAGGAGAGAGCTGGAGCCCAAGTGTTAAGGCGGAGGGAAGGAGACCGAGAGGAGAGAGCTGGAGCCCGAGCGTGAAGACAGAGGTGAGGAGAGGAGACTCCGCACTGGCAGGAGGGGAGAGGAGGTGTGCAGGTGGGCACAGCCGGGCACTGCGTGGACACTTGCACGCGCACCACACACACAAACGGAGGGCTTCCCATTCAGGGCTGGAGCCCCCTCAGGCCCTCCTTGCGCCATCTTTTTCGGGAGGGGGCAGCAGCTGGGCCCGATCCGGGTGCGGAGGAGGAGGAGCGGAAGGAGCCACAGCCTGTGCGCCCTGCCCTTCACCGCCTTCTCTGCGTCCCTCACCGGCCATGGATGCTCCGGGTGGGAGCCCCCCACGGCTGCCCCACCACCTCCTCCAGCCACTGCTGCTGGCCGTGGCCGGTGCGTGGGAGGGCACGCGGGGTCGGGGGGAGGATACTTGCAGGGGTGGGAGCTCTCCTCTCCTCTTGTTTGGGGAGGGAGCTCTCCTCTCCTCTCCTCTCCTCTCCTCTCCTCTCCTCTCCTCTCCTTCCCTGAGGAGTGCACGAGGTCTTTCAGCCCTACCTGTCCCCCATCTCTTCTCTGCACCACACGCACACACATACACACACACAGTGGGCTTCCCCTTCAGTGTTCCCCTTCATGCCGGCTTGCAGAGTCAGAGTTGCTTGCCGGGGCAAGTGCAGCCGGGCGCTGCTTGGACACTCGCACCACACACACACACAGGGCTTCCCATTCAAGGTTTATGGTGCTGCAGTGAGACGTCTGGAGCCAAAGTTGTTGCAGGGCATTTCCTGCCGGTTATTTTCTTGCCTGGTTGTGATCAGCTGTTCGACGGGGAGCGTTCCCCCGCATGTGCCGCCCCTAAGTATTTTTACAGGAGCACATGGCTGCTTATAAAGGGCTGGGGGGACCCATAGCCCTGCCCAGTCTGCTTAATGGACCTTGAACTTTCCAATATCCTAAGTCTTTTAAACCAGACTTTTCTTCATCCCCAGTAAGCTAAGTGAAAGGAATTTTTTTTGCACTTAAAACTGAAACTCCAGACTGTAATTGGACGCCATGGAAATATCTTATCCCGCTTTTCCCTGCAAGATTTCTTTCTCTCTCTTTTTGCCAGTGGCTGAATTAAATTCTGTACAATGGTTCTTACCCCTTTTAAAGGTGCCAGTTTCCTTAAAACTTTGGCCTAGGTGGGCTTGCGGTTTCCAGTGCCTGTCACGTTTGTCTGTCACAGTATATTTTATATTGGATTTGTGGAGTTGGAGAGAATAAGACAAAGACATACTGTGAGAGAATTTTCTCTTCAATGTGTTCCATTTCCAGCTGTGATTACTTCTCATTGTTTGAAAAAGAAATTTCTGGCAGTGAGTATCAAGTTAAGAATAGACTCTGCTTGGTACTCATCCACTACCTGTGGGTTCTGGGAGATATAATCCAAAAAATAGTAACATTTCCAAGTCCATTATAGTTTATGTATGTTGAAAGGGCTTCTTCCCCAGTTCTGACTGCCAGAGGGAGACTATAAAAACCTGGCATGTGTGAGGCTTTTGTTAGAAGCCTTTTCATGATTTGTACTTCAGAAAGACTACACTTGTCAGTATACTTGTCCACTCGCCATAGAGGGGGGTGCTGCGGAAGGGCCGGGGGGCCGCAAGGCAGCGCCTTTCAGGGGGCGAGCTGCACCTGGCGCAAAAGACAAAGGCGCTGGGATTCCTCCCCCTCCCCCAGCCAGGGTTGACACTCTAGAAACTTTTCCCACACTGCCCCCCCCAGCGGAAACGAGAGCAAAGCAGAAGCAGAGCCCGGGGGGTTCTCGGAGTTTGCATTCTAAAGGGATATGGTGACTTGAGGACTAAGTAAACAAATCAATTCCCCCCGCCCCCCATTCCATTATTCACTTTTTTTTCTTATCTGCTGCATCATTTCTTTTTTCGTATAAACTCAACTCTTCTCATCTGACTTGGGCCCAGAAAGTTCTCTCTCTTGTGCTCCTGCTTCCCTGCTGCCTTTCCAAAGAAATCTCACAGACTACTATGCCAAACAACATAGCCATATGATGCATTTCCTCCATTTCAATATTTCTTCTCCTGAAGCAGCAGTCCTTTCTGCTTTTCTGGATGTGACAGAGGGATAGCTCCCCAATAAATTCTGATATTCCAACTGTAAATTGGGAAATTGAGCGAGTTAAGGAAAATTACTAGGAAAGCAACCCAATAAATTAGTAATTTACCCAGTTAATTAGTAAACTAATTCCAAGCTCTAGGAAGGCTTTCTGTGTTGAGACACGTAGCATCGTGTGTTATGCTCCCTCCCCACCATTTGTCCTTCATGGTTCCTTGAAGGATGTTAGCTGTGGGATTCTGTAGTCCAACAGAAGAACTTTTTCAAGCTGTCCTTTGAAATTCTCCTTAGCACTCTCTCACCTCTCAACACTCTCAGAATCCCAGCTCACACATTTCATTTGTGGCCTAGCACCATGCAAAATAGCATGATCTGTCTAACGATGTGGGAATTTAAATCTGCAAACAGGTTGCCACATAGGGTGACTGACTCCAGCTATGTCAGTGTAATTGTCTGAAAAAAACAAGCATTTCCACTGATATGACAAATTACCCTCCCTCATGTAAGAAACAGTTCCTGCAGTGAGCTTCCACAGCAGTATGAAACCACCCTCACAAAGAAGATGTGGGAATATTCTGTTATGACTCACATGCTCCCAAGCTAAAGACTGGCACCATGATGTGAAGCTGAGACTCACACTAAGTTATGATCTCAGCCTCATTGTAAAAGGAACACCTTGTACATATAGAGGAGCTTATCATCCCAACTGTGCAAATGCAATGGATATCTCTTATCTCAAAAATGCCCCTTGAATACTAAATAATCACCAGGGCAGCAGCAAGTCAATGTCTTTTGTTTGAAACTAATCTGATGTTTGTGTGATTATTACACAATTTGCAAGGCAAAGTAGTGGATATAAAATACACTGATCTTTTGCATATTTCCATAAAGGCAGAAAGAAGAAACAGATGGATATTTATGTTCATCCCTTTAGGTACTGCACGTCTGCATTAAGCTAGCCTAAGCTACCACCCTGCTGCTGCAGTAGACCTCCTATGCACGTGGTTGAAGGAGCTTTCTGGAGAGCTGAAATGAATCTGCATTTAGGGGACAACCTTAGCTCTACTGGGGTATGATCAAAATGTGGTGCTGGCCAGCCCTTGCCTTCTACACAAGAAGGGCATCAGTTTCCATTATGTGTGGAGGCTCTCCTCTTCAGAGCAACATTCTCCATGCATAGAGACCAATGGAAATGATGACAGAGTCAGTTGAAGCTACTATACTCTTTGCATTATCATGTTTGCCCACTGGTATCCTGGCATTTCAGGACAAGAAGGGCAATTCTATCTAGCTCCCTCCTCTGAGTACTCTAGTTGATTGAGGAGATAGGTGTGTGCCAGGAGCAGCCCTGGACATTATCTGAACTGTTCCAATATTTTATGCTCCCCACATATTTTTCAACTGGCTGACTAACCAGTGAGGACAGCTGTGACTGCTGTCTTACCTGTGACTCAAATGAAACCGTTCTGAACAGAGCAGATGAGAAAATGGATTATCTGGTTTGCTTGCTGGAATAGATTGTCTTCAGAGGATCCACAGGGAGATACCAGAAGAATTATGTTCTAATTACCTTTGGTGCAAGGAGAGACTCTTTTTGGTTACAGACTATCAAAAAGAAGTGAGGGGACAGTGAAATATTACCACCTATACCAGTTATAAACTTTATTCCCATTTCTGTCCTTTTATCATGAGCACAAGCATTAGGATGTAACAGCCTCTCAACAAATGTTGCCATTGTTTTACTTGAAGAAGCTGAAGGACCTCTGTCATTCAGTGAAAAAAGCCATATCCCTCAGGTAATGAGAAGAGAAACGTGTTTGTCCCTTACTTATTGTAATAAATCAGCACTGCAAGGAGAGGTAGAATTTCTTTAAACCATTTGAAGCAGTGGGTAGAAGACTCATCCCTCTGAAAAACACTGATATTATTAGTGCGTTTCTTTTCAGGCACTGACACCAGGCAACAGAAGATGCCTTAAAAGTCTAATTTCTGGAGATGTCTCCTTTCCCTATGGATAGTTTGATATCTGGAAATTTTCATGCATAATATCACCATTGAGTCATAATGGAAAAAGTCATTTCATTTTTTTCACCAAGCAAATCACTTTGATGTTAGAAACGGGAAACGGTGAGGAAAGCCATAATAAAATCTGAAATTACCATGATTTCTCAGTAACAATGTTTTCTGTTTGTTTCTAACCATCTTTCTCATCTGGTTTTCCATTACAAGTTTTGGTCTGGTTATTACTATTGAGAGGCATCTGGGTTGTACCAGGAAGAGGCTCAGATGACTAAATGCTTATCCACACACACAAAGGTCCATACATACAGAAAAGTTGGTGAGGGAGATGTATTTGAACCTGTCTCGCTCTTCATCCTTGTTAATTTTTTGAAAGACTGTTTATTTAGCATTCACACTCTGCCTTCTTCCAAGACTTCACACCCATGCACAAAACATGTCTAGATCTTCTCAGCTAGGGTGGTGGGCTATGTTATGTAGGTGTCGAATTCTACCGTGCATATAGGATCTCCAAAAGATAAGCACCTGAAACAGCACAAATTGACTAACCAAAGATACCTGAAAATGAGTGCTAGAGACATGGGACGCACAGACCATAGAGAGATGGGACAATATATTCCCTCCAAATCTAAGGAAGGTAAAAACAAACTGCAGTGGTAGAGACATCTAGGTGAGTCTGAGACCTAAATTTGACCATCATGCCTGCAATCCAAATGGCCTCTTTCACACTACACAGGTATAATGTTGTGGTTCTACTTTAACTGCCATGGCTGCCTCCTATGGTATCTTCCTGGGGTTTGGTAGTTTGGTCAGAGGCACCAGAGGAGAACTCTCTAGCTGAGGATTCCAAAGGCCCCTCCTTCAACTGCAGTTCCCAGCATTCCATAGGACAGAACCGTGGCAGTTAAAGTGGGATCATTGCACTACAATTGTGTAGTGTGAAAGGGCCTTGATTGCTTAAGAAATATTAAGATTTTTCCAGTGGGTGCACTGCAGCTAAAGATACTCCAGAGGCAATGATATTCCACATACCAAGATAATTCTACATACTGGAATTCTGTTGCCCTCGAGATGTTGTAGGACTATAACTTCCATCAGCTCTAGCTCTACCCAGCTTAGCAAGTACTGGGGAATGCTGGAAGATGCCATTAAGCAGCATCTGGAAAGCTAAAGCATTTTCATCTTTGACACGGGGAACAATTCTGCCCCAAACTACTGCAAAGCTTTCCTCAGGATATGTGGCACCATCAACAGGATCCCTTGAGGACTGAATGGATCCATAAGGGAGAAGGCGACTTTTCAGATAACCAGGCTTCCACTAACCCCTGGCCTCGTAGCAAATAGACAGCCAAGACAAACCCCTCAGCAGAAGTGTTACGTGCTGCTAGTAGGTCAACAAAGCAAAGCACTGTGCACTAGCTACACCTTCCAGAACAGCCTTAACAACAATACCATGCAGAGCACATTCCAATAGTCCAGGCCTCAGTTTACCAAAGCATGCACTAATATTGATGCTTTGAGATTGTGGGATGTAACTTCCTGTGCATATTTAGGACACCTCTAGTATTTCAGGCTCACACCAGGTCAATACTACACTGATTTTCAGCGGAGCCAGGAAAAATGTGAAGACTAAAATAATACTTTCTTTGAGCACCCTGAACTTGCAGTGAAGCTTGGTATGCATATTCATATTGTCCCTTGCAGAAGTATTCACACACGCACATACTTACCTTTTCATTTTTCCACATTTTGCTGTGTTGAAACCTGGAATTGAAATGGATTTAACTGGCTTCGTTCTCCTTTTGATTTATACAAGAAATTCAGTACACTGAAGGTCCAAAATACTTTTATTGTGGCACAAATTTTAAGTAAGTGAAAATAAGGTGGCACTTGTTGGTCACATGAGTATTCACCTCTTTGCTATGAGACATCTATGCTAACACCTAAAGTTGCATTTAAAATATCCTTCTTGGAATATAGCGGGGGCAAACTTCCCCAGTAGAAGAAGATGTTTCATTACCTGGAACAACAAAATTTGGATTTAATCTGTAGGATAGTAAATACTTGCTAAATTCTAAATTGGGGAAGGAATTAATCTCGTCTACAGAAAAGAAGAAAGAGGGAGTGGTGATGAAGCCAAATTTGGCCCAGGAGAAAATTTCTGAAGATTCAGATGGTCATTATTTAGGAGTGGAGATACAAATTCAAGGGTTAAAATTTTTGACTGCAAATGTTTATGCCCTATGAAAAAAAAGACCTCTTCTTTAGAAAAATTGTTGGGAAAGGTTTTAGAGTTTTCATATGAGAGGTGGATTTTTCTGGGAGATAGGAATGATGTAATTAACTGTCGAATTGATAGACTGTCTGAAAAAGAAAGAAGGCAAGAACAAGGAAAATTGCCAAAATCTATTATTATTATTATTTGACAGATACTTGGGAATTATCAGACACTTGGAGATCAAAATATGGAGATGTACAAGAATATACTTTTTTTCTCAGACAGAAAGGCATTCTCATGAGCCAGAACACGGCTTCCCCAGGGAATAGCAGCCTCGAAGACGGACACACAGAACCAAGCACACCAAGAACTAATCAGGCTGGGATGAGAGCCAGTTGGCTTCAGCCTTCTTAAGGAGGGCACAGGGCAGTAGCTTGACGCCAGAAACAACTTGTGTGTTGCCAGCCCTTGCCTTGAGTTCTCTGGACTCCCTGCTCATTGCCTGCCTGGATTTTCGTACCCTGGACTGTCCGCCTGTGTTGCCCGCTGCATTCTTGGACCTTTGGATTGTTTCTGGACTGTGAACAGGGAAGCTGTACTAACTGTTAATGTCGTTGTTGACTGTAACTAGCCTCCTGCTGACCCTGCACTCTGTTGCCTGGCAACAGGCATAAATTCTTCTCCAAAATTGATATGCTTTTGATATCCAAATCACTGAGTTCTAGAATTAAGAACATAGAGATACTTTCTAAGACAATAATATTAACTTTTTAAAAATGAGCATAACCAATTTAGCTGAAGATTAAATGATTCATTATTAAGAAATAAAAATTTTTTTGAATAAGGCTAAAAATACTTCTAATTTTTTTTCAAAGATAATTTGAACAAAGGCACTGACATTAGGGTTGTTTGGAACACTAGCAATGCAGTTATAAGAGGTTTTTAATACAACAGAATACAGAATTAAAAAGGAAAAGACAACAAAAAAATCAAAGTATTCTAGTGAAACAAAAATTCTGGACAAAATCAAAGACTCAAAGTATTCTGGAAGAAAGAAAAAGAAATAAGGAAGAATCCAATGAATTTATCACTGTTGAAGGAAATAAAAATTTTACAAAAACAAATTTCTATAAATATGGTTCAAGAAACTGGCAGGAAGAATGGATATGTTAAACAAAAGCATTCTGAGTTTGCAAATAAATTAGGAAAATGGCTTGCCTATAAATTAATAAAAGATAGGGAGAAGAACTTGCCACCAGATTGCCATCAGATACTGGTGAGAGAAACTTTTTTTTTAAAAAAAAAATTATTTTCTATAAAGTACAATATGTTGTGATTAAGAAGACTGAAAAGAGCTTGGAAGTAACAAAATCTGATAATAATTTCAGACAATCAAAGAATGAGACTTAATGCCACTATTAAGTGGGGAAAATGGCAAAGACTTTAAATAACGTTAAGGTAGAGAAAGCCTCTTCATTGGATGGCTCGCTGGCAATTTATTATAAAAGTTTAGAGGAACAGCTGTCTCTACCATCTCAACAATTGATGGATTCAATTTTAACTACAGGCAAGATTCCAGATGTCATGCTAAAGTAGGTATAATGCTAAAGTAACTTATACCACAAGAAGAATGAGATGTGACAGAGTCTAAGAATTATAGTCCTATTTCTCTTTTGAACAATGATCATAAAATATTTACATCAATTTTGGCAGAAAGGATGAAACAGTACCAAAGATCAGTGTGACCTTCTACTAAAGAGACTGATATGGGGCAATACAAGATGTGCGACAGATATATTAGAATACTCAGAAGCTCATGACAAAAAACAAGTGGCTTAACTTGTTTTGGACGCAGAAAAAGCTTTCGATAGTGTGAATTGGTCATTTGTTATTTAAGTTTTTTTAAAGGATAAACTCTTGACATAACTTTATTACATGGATTGAAATCATACATTCTTCACAGAAGGCAGATTTTGGTTAGTAAGTTCAGTGATATTCAAAAAAAGACTAGACAAAGCTGTCTCCTTTCACCACTACTTTTTATGTTGACTTAATAGCTCTTAATAGAGCAAAGATGCAAGGAAAAAAGTTAAAGGTGTGGTGATAAAGAAACAAATGTTTAAATTAATGGCTTTTGCAAATAGTTTAGTGATTTTTTTTTTAAGGATCCTTTAGAAAGTGTGGAGACTTTAAATAACTACGGAATCCTTGCCAGATTTAAAATTAATAAAGATAAGAAAGTTATGCTAACCATAAACATGACAAAAAAGAACGAATTCCTTTAATGAAGAAAAGTGGATTTGAAATTATTAAAATAGTGAAATACCTAGGTGCTACTACTGAAAACAAAAGTTCAAAGTTGCGGAGAAGGTGTTTGGCTTCCTGTTTGAAACTGTATTTTTATGCTGGCTGCTTAGTTTGGTTGAAAGACTGGATCACTTTGAAAAGGAAAAGACTTCTTCAGTTGGGGGGATCTGATTTGAGGTTTGGATGGCATGCATTTTTGTGGTATAATAAACTTAAGGAAGATGTCAATTTTAATAATCATTATGTCAGACATGCTGTACTGAGTGTGTGGGACAAATATAAGACAGGATTGTGTGTTAAAATGCCTTTATACAACTCCCCTATTGAAGCCTTATTCAGGAGATAAATAATTCTTAAATGATTACTACACAGAGATTTGTTACTGTCAGAGATTTGTTACTGTCAGAGAAAGGCTAAAACCAAATGAAAACAAATGAGGAATTCATTCAAGAATGTTATAACATCCAATGGTTTGCTTACAGACAGCTGTCCGAACATTTTAAGATAAAAATTTGTTTGGTTTTGAAATATTCAGAGTTTGAAGAAAGATTATGTACCGATGATGAATATTTAATAGCTAAAATGTATAAATTACTGTTGAAAATAAAAGTGGAGGATGAATAACTAATGACAGTATGATTAAGTGGGGACAGAATGTGAGTCATAATATACAGATGGAACGATGGGAAAAGATGTGGACAAGAAGTTTAAAGTTCACTTTAAGTTATGACCTTAGAGAAAACTTTTACAAAATGATGTATAGATGGTATTTAATACTAGACTGATTATCTATAAAGGGTATACTAATACTTATTGGAAATGTAAACATTTGTGGTAGACTTAAGGAACAGCAAAAAAAAATTCGGGGTGCAGATTCACTGACTGATAGAAGGTATTTTGAAGCTAAAGATTCAAATGAAACCAAAGCTCTTCCTGCTTGAACTGATGGCCAATCAAACAGACAGGAAGTATGGAAAAAAAATTTCAGTACAGGAGGCCCTCTACATTCACAACAGTTAGGGGCACAGAATCCTCTCGAAAGTCAAAATTGCGAGTAACTCCTCCCAGTGAGCACTCCCCTCTTCCTTATTCTTTTCGCTGCTGTGGGCACGGGGGAAAGGCAGAAGAGTGCAGGGGAAAACCTCCCCCGCTCCAGTCTTCTGCCTGTTGCCCCCATGCCCTGCCTTGTTTTTGCACTCCTGCATGGGCGGAAAGCAGAGGAGTGAAGGAAAAGGAAGTTTTTTCCCCCCTGCGCTCTCCTGTCCACTGTCTACCTGCCCTTCCTTTTTTTCCACATGCCTGTGCCAACAATGGGCAGGAGAGTGCAGGAGAGCAAAGATCCTTCCCCCTGCACCCTTTTGCTGCCCACTGCCAGCACAGGCAACGGGCAGGGGAGTGCAAGAGAGGGAAGCTCTTTCTCCCTGGACCCTCCTGCTGGCCACCACCAACACACCCACATGGGTGACAGGCAGGGAAGTGCAGAACAGCAAAGATTTTTTCCCCTGCACTCTCCTGCCAGCTGCTGCCAGTGCACCCATGCGGGCAATGGGCAGGGGAGTGCAGAAGAGCAAAGATCTATTCCTCTGCACCCTCTTGCTGGCTTCTGCCAGCATGTCCATACAGGCAACAGGCAGGGGAGTGCAGGAAAGCGAAGATCTTTTCCTCTCCCTGTGCCTGGGCAAAAGACCAGGGAATGGGAGGGGGAGAATGAGGGGAGGCAAGTGGGCACCTTGTGAATAATCAAATTCATGGAAGTCAAACCTGCAAATGTGGGAGGAGGACTGTATATAACTATAGCTGCCAAACTGCTTTTTTCTTGAAGATGGAAAGACTCAATTACTCCATCTCAAGCAGATTGGCTGATGAAACTTTATGACTCGACAGAAAGGGACAAACTGACTATTTTGGTTAAAGACGAACTAAGTAATTTTAAGAAAGATTTGGACATGATGATTGCATATCTAGTATTGGGGGGAAACTTGGGTTTTGCAGATTAGTAGCTTTTGTTAGTAAGCAGAAGTATATATTAGTTACATAACACTGAAGAAGGAGATAGAGTATTTATCTTATAATCATCAACTGAGGAGCTTGGAAGTCATGTGTCTATCATTTTGGCCCTGATTTAGTTTAGTTGTTTTTTCCTGTGTTTTTTTTTTAAGGTTAGGTAATTTTGCATTGTTTAGTTTAGGTAGTTACTGTGTGTCTTGTTGCTTTTCTTGTGTGTGTGTGTGCGTGTGTGTGTGTGCATGTGTGTGTGTGTAAGCTTTTTAAATCCCTTATATGTTGTTCCATGTATTTACATGTTGTGTTTACTAAAAATAATAAATGAAAAAGGGGGGAAATTGGCTGAACCATGACTATACCTAGAGAAAGCCATATATCAAAACACAGTGACCAGATAAAGAGGGCTGTAGTCAGAGAAGTAACTAAGGGGCCAATAAGTAACTTAGAAAGAGTTAGAAAAATCTGCAGCTTGGAGTGGTTTAAGAACAAGAACTTGAATGTCTCAGAATTGCCCACTTGACGCCCAGGCCTGAATCTGACTGAGAATCTTGTCCAGGATTGCTTTTCATCAGCGCTTAGTCCCCATTTAACCTGACAGGACTGGAACAATTTTGCTAGGAAGAATGAGTAAAAAAAGTGCTGGATTCCAGATGTGTGAAGCTGACTCACAACTGTAATTAGTGCAAAGGTGCTTCTCCTGAGTAATGACTCAGAGGGGGGTGCAGAATGCTTAACTTAAGAAGCGCTGATTTATTTTGGTTTGTCTTACTTCTGTGTCATTTCAAAAATATTTTACACCTTCACAGCGTTGAATGTCTTGGGTACATCAAGAGGTAACAATCCCAATTAAATCCATTTCAGTTCCAGGTTATAACACAACAAAATGTCAAAGGAAGGTGAATACTTCTGCAAGGCACTGTATTTATCACCACTCCTCCTGCAACCAATTTAAAGCTAGAAAGAAGCAAAATTGATAGTACCTGACATCTAATGTGAGTCCTCCTCCCCACTCCCCCCCCCGAAAAACATTATGTTATGCATGTATTGATATTGAGGAGTAGAAGTTAAAAGTTCTGGATATGATAGAGAAGGAAAAATTAGCATTTTCTTTGAAGAATAAATCTATCCAGAGGTTTGAAAAAGAATGGAAAGGAGTATTGGATTGGGTGAGGATATAAATGTATAAGAAATCAAGAAGAAATAATGTAATCGTTCTTTTCTCTGTAAAATGGAAATTATGTTTGTATGTAATGGAAATAAGCAATTGCAACTGGAAGATTTAAGCCTGGAAGTGTGTGAGGGAGGTTATTTTTGAGATTAAACCTTAATAAAAATTATTACAATAAAACAACAGCATTATGTTATGCAGTGATTCTGGTCATTCCTGGAGAGACAAACTCAGAAGGTGGTGCTGGGAGACTCCTGTTTGACTCCCTGGCCATTGGCTTGTGGAGTCCCTCGGGGTTCTGTTTTGTCCTCCATGCTTTTTAATATCTACATGAAACCGCTGGGGGAGGTCATCCAGAGTTTTGGGGTTCAGTGTCACCAATATGCTGATGACACCCAACTCTACCTCTCCTTTCTTCTGATTCCAAGGACTGGATGAGGGCAAGCTAACTGAAGCTTAATCCAGACAAGACAGGGGTGCTCCTGCTCAGTCAAGAGGCAGATTAGGGAATAGGGACTTTGCCTGTGCTGGATGGGGTTACACTTCCCTTGAAATCTCAGGCTCACAGCCTTAGTGTTCTCCTGAATTCAATTCTGAGCCTGAACGCCCAGGTCTCAGCAATGGCCAGGAGTACATTTGCACAGTTAAAATTTGTGCACCAACTGCACCTGTTCCTTGAGACGTCAGATCTGGCTTCAGTAATAGACCCCTTGATTACATCTTATTTGGACTACTGTAACACACTCTACGTGGGGCTGCCTTTGGAAACTGTTCGGAAACTTCAGCAGGTTCCAAACGCGGTAACCAGAATGCTGACTGGGGCCAGTTACAGGGAGCACATAACTCCCTGGCTACTTGTTCAGCTCCACTGGCTACTTGTTCGTTTCAAAGTGATGGCTATGACCCATAAAGCCCTATATGGCCTATGTCCAGGCTATTTGAAAGACTGTATCTCCCTGTATAAACCTGCCAGAACCTTAAGATCTGCTGGGGAAGGCTTTCTCTCAGTCCCACCCCCATCCCAGGCTCACCTGGTGAGGACACGGGAGAGAGCCTTCTCGGTGGTTGTTCCCACCCTGCAGAACGCTGTTCCGTGAGAGATAAGGCAGGCACCCTCCCTGCTCTCCTTCTGCCAACAGGCTAAAACACTTCTTTTTAAGCAGGCATTTATATAAGCCAGGGAGTTTTATTTATTTATTAACTTGTTTTAAAAATTGAATATTGTTTTAGCTTTTTATAATTTTATACGTTTTTAATGTTTTAATTGTCTTAATTGTTTTTAATGTCTAATTTATTGTTGGAAGCTGCCTTGGGTCCCATTTTGGGAGAAAGGCAGCATACAAATATAATTAATAAATAAACAAACAAATAAACTACTGATTAGACCAGTGGTTCTCAACCTGTGGGTCCCCAGATGTTTGTGGACTTCAGCTCCCAGAAGCCCTGAGCATTGACCATAGTGGCTGGGGCTTCTGGGAGCTGAAGTCCACAAACATCTGGGGACCCACAGGTTGAGAACCACTGGATTAGACCATCTGAGGCAAGTGGCATGTTTCTCTGGATGATTTTTTCTGCTCTGTACTGACAGGTACTACAGTCCTGCACCTCTTTGTAATGAAAGGTAGGGATATGTAGCTGTTAGACTGTTCAACTAGAATTCTGGAAATCCAGATTCTAGCCCCAACACAGCCATGAAACTCAACTGCGTCAACTTCCTTTTATTTAAAAAAAAAATCTTCTAATCTCTGTCTCCTTTTCCATTAGGCCAGATCTCCTGTTGCAAATGCAACCTGCAAGCAACTGGTCCCAAGCAATTCGTCCACCTTGTCCAACACAGTGTTCTTCAGTGGAAGCAGTTCACATGTTCAGGTGCGAAGCATTAAGTGACAATAATGTCACAAGACACTGGGCAAGGGAACAAGTATAAGTGTGATTCAGGCATCAATGTGTATCAAAGGAAGGGAGTCATTGGCTTGTCAGTACGGGCTTGGCTGACTGCAGAGCTTTGGAAACATTCTCTTTTTGGACACTAACTCTTGGTATCCCTGGTTGTGGTATTCTGGGAGCTGCAGTCCCCAAAAGTCACTTCTCCAAGTTCTGATTGATTGTTATCCTTCTTGTATTTGTCATAACTAGATGCACCAAATTCTTTGCTAGGATCTCTTAACGCAAGCAAATGTTTTAAAATAGTACTTCTGCCAGAAAGATGACTAACTTTCCTGCAGCAATGTTTTAACAGTCAAACAAACCACCTGACCTGTTGTTTAGCTACTGCTGAACCTCTAGCTGGAAAGCACAATTAGTGCTGCAGATTTCCTCAGCCAGCCCAGTCCTCTTCTGACCCTTTTGCTGGCAGAATCAATAGGAAATGAATACTGCCCATTGCAGTTCCTAAATACCTGTAGCAACAAGGCATGAGAAGGAACACTGCTTAGCACTGACTTTCATTTAGCTACGTTCTCTGGTATTATCACCCACCACAAGCTACAAGCACCTACCACATAATCACAGCGTTGGCAGGTATCACAAGGGCCATCTAGCCCAATTCCCACCATGCATGAGTACTCAATTAAAGCACTACTGAGAGACAGCCATTCAACCCCTGTTTAAAACTTTCCAAACAAAGAGAATCCATTATATTCTCAGATAGTCTGTTTCAAGGTTGGACAGATCCTACCATCAAGAATTTTTTTATTTTGTTTTATAATCTGAATCCATTGTTCATGTCCCAGTCCTCTGGAGCAGCAGCAAACAAGCTTGTTCAGGTATCTCTTCAAATAATTAAGGATGGCTATCATGTCACCTCTCATTCTTCTCCAAGATAAACATACAAAGCTTCATAAGCTCTTCCTTAAGGGATTTTGTTTCCAAACATTTAACAGTCTTGGTCTCCCTACCCTGCTCTCTGAAAACCTGAGCTCCTACTGATCTATGTAAAATCATCCTCATCCTGCACATTAATTAATCTGGAATTACTTTCCTATTTTGGGGTTTAATCATTAATCCAGATCAGAATCTTTTTACACTACTTTTAAGCAACTACCAAAAGAGCAGGAGATTTATCTGCCTTTAACCATCCCAATTAAAAACACGTGAGGAGAGTTAAAGAAGTCTTAAGGAATATGTTGGCATACCCACACTGAAATGGCCTTAGTGATGCAGCATCATTACTGTGTTTTCTGAAAGTGACATTAAAATCCTCTTTCACTCTGGAAGGTGCAGGTGGTGAATATTGTGCATGCAGCTTAAAAACTAAAAAAACCTATTCTCTCCCTCCCACTCCAGTATTTCAGGTTGCAATCCTTCACTTTATATGAGGGGAGCAAAGCTCAAAACACACCAGTGCAACTCTCTTCTACAACCAGGCTTCCATGGTTGTGCCAAATGTATTGCATCCATTTCAGAAACAATAATGGAGATGCCTCTATACTTCATTTTTTGGAGAACTGAGACAAGCACTCTTGTCCAATGCTCCTGGTGGTTCTGTCTGACTGCCAGCGACATCAGAATACTAGGAAAGAACAGTATATTAATGGATTATAAATATGACGTGCGCAGGGACCAAATCACAGCATGGGAATAGCACACCAGGCACATTGGGTGCTTTGGTAAGGGACAGAAGACTACAGAATTTTCTTGAAGAGAAAGTGCTCTGTCCTTCATGGTATCTACTTTTCGGAACGTTTCCCAACTGCACAGTCTAGCCATCAAGGGCATTTTATTAGCTTTACCAAATGCAAACTGTGAAAATGATCTAGTACTTTTAAAAGTGCAATGCAGATCTAACTCTTTGCTCGAAGAAAGTACAAAATATTCTGAGAAATGTCATTCTGTGAATCCTTTGCCTCAGACACTTTCTCCCCCTGTAATAGCTTTGACTTCTAGGGAAACTTCCAAAATAAGCATTTTGCTCCCAGTGGAGCATCACGCAGGATGCAAACAACGAGCCTCATAACCCTGGCTTCATTAAATCCAAATCAAACAGATATATGTATGCAAACTGGTTCAAAATGTTCTGAAGAAAATTAAGAATTAATGACTAAGGCATCAAAAATTACAAATGTGTCAACTCTCAAAGAGACAGAGAAATCTTTGAAACTGACTCATATACCTGTCTACATGCTCACACACCTTTTTACTCATGGCCCTATCGGGGGATACTTTGGGAGATATTTGCATTTCTAGTAATCATGTTATCTTGGATTGTCTGTGTATCAAATTTCAAATTTCTAGTTAGGGATAAAGTACCTTAAAAATATTGATATTTCCATGAATGAATGGGTGCATGTGTGTGTCCGTGTACAAATTAGTTAGTTTCGCCTTGGACTTCCCATAAGGGTGCTATCAGATGAGCCATTAAGAAATAATTAAGTGCACAGACAGACAGACTGTTGCCCTATTCAGGCAACAGAGTGCTTTTATACATATACAAAGCATGGGGCTGAATGTGATATCTTGCTCTCCATGGCTGCACATGCCTCATTTAAGTGCCTTAATTCCATGTATTTAGCATGTAGATCTCCAAGAAGCTTCTACTGATGTTCCACTGAGCATGGAAAGAAGCATCTGAACCGCAGGGAACCCTGATTTATTAGAGCTTCCAAACCAACATAGGGTTCTACTCCCATCCTAGTAAGCACCAGTAGTAGCAGGCTGCAGACCTACCCATTCAACATGGGGAGGGCAAGGAATTAGAAAGGACAAAGCCAACAAATGTGAAAATACTGGCTGCATGGCTATTATGTGTTTCCTCGAGCCTTTTCCAGATGTTAATGCTCCCTTTTATTGTATCCAGTTCTGGGCACCACAGATTAAGAAAAAAGGCAGAGAAGGAGGAGGATAAAAATGGTAAAAATCCTGGAAACCAAGACATAGGAGAGGAACTATTGAGGGAACTGGGTATGTTTAGCCTGGAGAAGAGAAGATGGAGATGAGGAGAGATATGACAGTGATTTAAATAAGATGGAGCAAGCTTTTTTCCTGCTGCTCCACAGGATAAAACACAAATAAATAAATTCAAATTACATGAACAGACATTATGACTAACATTGTGATGGCAAGAGCAGTCTGGCAGTGAAATGAACTATGTTCGAAGGTAGTAGCTTTCCTTGAGGTTTCTCAACAGGGATTGAATGGCCACCTGTCAGGGATGCTTTAGTGGTAGATCCCTGTGTTAATAGGGAGTTGGATAAGGGGTCCCTTCCAATGCCACAGTTCTAGAGCCCTCTTCATGTACGTGTATGCCACAGTAGTTGAATTGTCCCAATACGTCACCTACACCCAGGACAAGAGGCCACTGCCCAGGCACAAAATGGAGAAATACAATGGTTTTCCATTGGCAGAAATGTCAAATGAGGCTGTATTATATTAGTTTAATTTATACATAGACTATACTATATGGAAAGCTGGATTAGTCTCAGAGAAAGGAGGTGTGAAAACTGGGAGAAGGAACATCAGCAATTTTAAGATATGCTGATGACATTATATTACTAGCAGAACTGGAATAGCAACTGAAGAGTCAAGGAAGAAGTGCAAAAGGAGGACTACAGCTGAACATTACTAATACAAAAATAATGACTACAGATGATTTTACACAACTTTAAAGTAGATGATGAAGTTAAAATTTCTATCTCTTGGCTCAGTCGTAAATCAAAATTAGAAACGTAGTAAAGAAATAAGAAGACTAAGATATAGAAGAGCAGCTATGAAGGAAGTAGACAAGATCCTTAAGTGTAAAAAAATATGGTTGATTATCAAAGTCAGGATTGTCATTGTCGTATCATTTCTGATTTCTACATACGGTTTGGATAATGAAGAAAACTGCCAGGAAGAAAATCAATTGATTTGAAATGTGTTGGAGGAAGTCCTAGGATACCGTGGACTGCCAAAACTATCAATAAATTGGTCCTAGAGCAACTCAAGCCTGAATTCTCCCTAGAAGCTAGGCTAACCAAACTGCCACTATCACAATTTGGCCATACCATGAGATGACATGACTTAGATATAGTAATAAGAAGATATAGTAATAAGAAAGGGAAAAGAATAAAGCAAGATTGTTTATAATACAAGGCAACAATGTAATAAGGCAATGTAACAAAGCAGCAATGGAAGAATGTAAGACATAACAATGTAAGATTACCTTTTGGAGAGAAACTATGTATGAATGGAATGTAAATAAGCAGACTCAACTGGAAAAAAAGAAAAAAGCTTGTAAGTGGGGAAGGGGGGTTATTTTCACTTTAAACTTTAACAAAAATATTTCTAAAGAAAAAGATGACATGACTCATTAGGAAAGAGAGTAATACTTGAAAATATGGGGGACAATACGAAAAGAGGAGGACGGTATTACAGATGGATAGACTCAATCAAGGAAGCCACGGCCCTGAGTCTGCAAGACCTGAGCAGGGCTGTTGGTGATAAGGTGACTCCTAGGTCTCTCATCCATAGGTCTGCCATAAATCAAAGCCAAATTGATGGTAATTAACAACAACAAATTCAGGTACAATGACTGAGTAACACCTAACGAGGGCACATGACTCCTTAATTACTACAAGAGTCTGAAACAGAAAATGTTACATCTAAATGGGCAAAACAGAAGCCATCTGTACCATAACAGAGCAAAGCTTAAAAGCTTACTTTTTCAATTGCAGGGGCTTACTTTTTCCATTACAAGGTCCCAGATCTCATAGACAATGAGGCTGAGCTGACTGGGGGAATCAGGAGTTGTATTAAAAAAGGTAACGTTTCCAAGCTCTGTAACTGAGGTCAGCGTGTAGAATGAAGCAAGCCAAGCCTCTCATAAGAAACAGTGTTGAGCTGTCAGAAATATGCAGAAGGATCACACTAGGTAAAGAAGGATTTGTGTTTGTGGCTGGAAGTACGAGTCAGAAATGGCAACCAGGTTGCAAGACTCCCCTTGACGGGGAAGAGGAGACTTTGGTGGCAGCCAGAAAAATTTCTGCATCTGCAGAATATAGATGGTGGTTTTCAGAACATTAAATAAAAATACTTGTGCTGCAGTCACTTTTTTCGGTTATCAGAATGGTTAAGTATACCATAATATACCACAATATACCAATATACCACAATATACGAATTAGAAATCTGTTTCATGGGTTGCTCTCAACAACCTGAAATCAAAACATTATGCCTCGTTACTTTAAAACTGCGCAAACTCTGTTCTATTACAGTATAGACAGCATGTCTTTTATCTATTTAGAAGATGCAACATTTTCTGTCTCATCTTTTTCTAGGAATTGGAAAGTCTTGTGTCCTGTTTAGATGTCACACAGTCATTATATCTGAACAGATTCCTAAAACTGGAAGAAAGAACACACATATGAATTCTAAACCAGCCTCAGACTGGGAGAGGGGGTTTTCTTTAGACCTCAGCAACATTTTTATACTTGCAGAATTGTTTAAATAAGTCGTCTTCAACTTGTTAGGTGAAAGCTTGAAACATTACATAGGTAGTGTCCAATTTACCAGACTACCAGAACAGACAGAAAAGGGCACATCTGTATTTCACAGCCAAAACAGGATGCAAAATGTATCACCAAAATGCACCTGCTCACTGCAGCAGAAAAACCTACTCCTGTTGACAGAATGGAGGGATGGATTGGTTTTGGACCGGGAGAAAGAGGACTTCCAATCCCAGAGAGGAACCTCAGTCTAAAATGGAATAGTGTAAGACAGTGGTTCTCAACCTGTGGGTCCCCAGATGTTTGTGGACTTCAGCTCCCAGAAGCCCCAGCCACTATGGTCAATGCTCAGGGCTTCTGGGAGCTGAAGTCCACAAACATCTGGGGACCCACAGGTTGAGAACCACTGGTGTAAGAGAATGGAGACGAAATGGAGCTCCCCTTTCACACAATTTACCAGGACTGCCAGGGAATGTATCTTAACACCTGCAGAATTCAAACTGTGTAAAACCTAATTAGCAAACTGCTTATCCTGAACGTCACGAGCTAAAATGTGGGCAATTCCACGCAGCCGTGAGCGCCCCCTAGTGTATTGTTAACGTACCGACTAGCTGCGCTTCAAATGAAATCCACAAAGTTTTCTTCCAACATTTCCGCGATACAGGTGGGGAATTCGGAAGACTGGTCGTTTCTGCACTACACTGTTGTAGTGCTATTATTGTATTTTCAACAGCCTGTGGAATCCTGGGGTTTTGCAGTTTAGGGAGGGGCATTTAGAATTGTCAGCCAGGCAGCTCTTTGGCCTCAGTAAACGACAAACCCCAGAACTCCCCAGGATGCTGAAAGTGGAATAATAGCGCTATAACAGTCTAGTGCGGCAGCGTCTTGAGTCAAAGAGGGGATGAAAGAGTCCACCGCGCAACAAAATACGATCCCGCAGCTTATTTGCTCTGAAACAGATACATCCTGGAGAAGGCATTTTACACTACTTTTTCCCAAACCCCCATCCTGGGAAGAGAGAGCGTTCTTGGGCGACAAAGGAAAAAGTTTCAAAAGGCGTTTTCTGGGAGACAATACATTTCCCCGCCTACACACCCCGACGACACTTCCGGAAACGCGGCGGAGGAGCGAAAGCCCGAGCCCCGTGAAAACGCACGTACATCTTGCCAAGGCTCCGGAGCGAGAGCTTTCGAGGGCCGGCTGAAACGCCGGCGCCTCCGCCCCACCGGGCTCCAGCCGTGTGACGGAGGGCGCGGCTTTCGGCATCCAACACGCGAGTCTGGGTGAGGATGGAAGCGCCCGAAAAGAATTCCAGCGGGCGTCTCCACGGGCGGGTCAGGGAAACCGACCGGCAGGAGTCCCGCGGCATCCTCCAGACGTTGCTGCCGCTGCCGTGTCGTTCCCGACCTAGGGCGGCCCTGCCACGGCGTTTTCCTGGCAAGAGCTGTTCGCGGGCGGGTTGCCTTTGTGCCTCCCGTTGAGGCTGAGAGAGTGTGACCTGAACCCCCCCCTAAACGGGTTGCCTCGGGCAAAGTCACACTCTCTCCGCCTCCAAGGGGGCGGCAAAGGTCTCCCCCCAGCGGGTGACCCCGGGCAAAGTCACACTCTCTCAGCCTCCAAGGGGGAGGCAAAGGTCTGGTCTCAATGCTCAAATCACCCCACCTTCCAGGACGACCCAGTTTGTGCTCTGGGATGCGGTTCTGAGAGAGGGTTCTCACGAACTGGGCTTCTTCGCTACCGGGAGGATTAGGCCAAACAGATGTTGCTCGTCGCCAGAGACTTCCCCGTTTGTGCGAGTTTAAGAAAAAACAACAACAAAATACCCCAGATCCTGGCGTGGCGAGCGGAGCCCAGTGGTTCGGCAGAGGAGCCGAGGAGCGGGAGAGGCGGGTCGGTTCGCCGGGGAAGAAAAGCGCGCGAAAGACGGCGAAAGGCGAAGCCCTACCTGCGCCGCAGCCAGGAGGCAGCCGCTCACCGCCAGGAATCCCAGGGCGGCCATCGGAGCTCCCTTCCGCGCCGACTCGGGAGCCAAAGGGAAGGAAAGAGCTGCGGGAAGGCGCTCAGCTTGCCCGCCCCTCCCAGAGCCCGAGCCCGAGCCCGAGCCCGAGCCCGGCTGCTCCGCCAAAGTCTGAGGAGAACTTCCTCTCCCGCTCCGAGGCGGGAAACCGAAGGCACCGGCGCCGCTCCTCCGCCCGCCCCCCGCCCGCCGCCTGTGGCGGAGGAGGGGCGCGCAGGAAGGGGGCCGCGGGGCCGGCGGCGGCGGCGGCTGAGGCGCGGACGCTGGTGTGCCGCGAAGGCGGGTTTTCTGGCACCGCGAGGAGTCGGCCGCCGCCCCCGCCGCATCCACGGGGCTGCTTTGGAGAGCGGGAAAGTGGCGTGGGAGGAGGCCGCGTGAACTCGCCGGTAGCTGAAGTCTCTCCTCAAGCGAAAGAGAAGGCAGGGCGTCAGAGGGGGCTCCCCCTTGAGGGAACGGGCATTTGTGTGGTACAGAATGATGCAAGTTCTAGTACTGGGGGGGACCCTAAAGGTCTTTCCGCACTACACTGTGGTAGTACTATTATTCCACTTTCAAGATTCTGTGGAAACCTAGGATTTGTAGTTTATTGGGGCTAAAGAGCTTCTAAACGCCCCTCCCTAAACTGCAAACCCCAGGATTCCAGAGGATGTTGAAAGGGGAACAGTAGCACTCTAACAGCGTAGCGCGGAAAGGCTCTAAGGGTTGCCTAGTAAAACCCTCTGCCGATGGAGGACGTCCCAATGCACCTTTGAGGGGCGGGACTCCATCCCACCTCCGTTTAAAGACCTCCGACAAAGGAGAGTAAAGAAGGCAGTCCCTTCCACTGCAGAAGAGCTCTTAAGAGCAGCCCCTCACTCTGAGGCAGTCCATTCCACTCAGGAGACCGTCTCCCCACCAAGGTCTTCCTCACGTCTAGGGGACTCTCTCTTCCTGCAATCGGAATACACTGGTTAGTATTCCAGTCTCGAGAGCAGCAGGCAACAAGTTTGCTCCATCTTCCGCCTGACCATCCCTCACGGAGGGCGTTTCAAGATTCTTGCCAGGTCCTAACCTTTCAGGCTAGGAGGCTCAGCCTCCAAGCTAAAGGTACTCATCTCCCTCATGGGCCATTTCCACCCTAAGGTGTTAGAGTGCTCTTATTCCACTTTCAACCTCCTGTGGAATCCTGGGGTTTGTAGTTCACTGAGGCCAAAGCGCTCCCTGGCTGAGAATTGTAAGTGCCCCTCCCTAAACTGCAAACCCCAGGACTCCCTAGGAGGCTGAAAGTGGAATAATTGTACTTTAAGGGTGTAGAGCAGAAATGGCCTTAGGGATTGTTTCCAGTCCTTTGACCATCTTCTTCTTTTGGACACCTTCAGCCTGTCAATATCCTTCTTCCAGGTGAGTTTGACCAAAGCACAATAGAGTGGTATTGTTACTTTTTTTTAATGCCCCCGCTGGGCACTTCTGCTTTTGAGAAACAGGTATTTTTTAATGTTTTACAGTTAAGTGGGGCTTGCAAACTATTTAAAAGGTGAATTGCCACTTCCTAGAAGGCTTCAGGAAAGCAGTTCACACCTGCTATCTTTGGCCAGAAAAAAAAAAGAGCAGCCAGAGAATATACAAAGGTTAGTGGCTGCAAAAACAGCCACATGCAACTGTAGGTCACACTTTCGCCATTTGTGTTTTATCTTGGCACTACAGTGCTGTTAATGCAGCACGTAATTATTTTAATTGCTGCCACATCACATTCTTGGCTCATATTTAGCTTTTGGTTGTACTTAGATCCCTCCAACCTTGTTTTCATGCATACTGCTGCCAAGTCATGGGTTACCCATCCTGATTTTGCCTATATAAATGTAGAACTCTTCATTTATCACCTTTGTTTTGCCTTCTCCTGTCTAAGAATGTCATCTTGGATCTTGATTCTATCTTCTGAGGGATTAGCTACCTCTCCCAGTTAGGTGTCATGTGCACATTTGGTTGAGCGTTTCTTCATCTAAACTCTTTGTGAAGAAAGGGAGTAAGAGGCTGCTGGTTAGTAGTCCATTCTTTCTTCTTCATTCCATCTTTCTACCCACACCAACTCAAATCTACTCACACACTCCCATGCTGGAAAAATATAAGAAATGCAAAAATAATATGAAATGCAAATTTGAGGTTCATGTCAGTAATCAGTAACAGAGCTTTCCTAACTGTGTCTCAAGACACGTAGTGTATTGGCTGCAGTGTGTAGGTGCATTGTGCAAACTTAACGGGTGAAGGGGCTGCCTCTCTGGCCGTCCCAGGCCAAGGAAGACCCCAGTGCGGGTGGCGGCCAGGCTTGGGTGGAGGGGCTGCCTATCCCGCTACCCCAGGCAGAGGAAGAGCACAGTGAGGGCAGCGGTGGCAGCAAGCCAGCCCTGAGTGGAGGGGCTGCCTCCACTTACTGAATTACTTACTAAATTACTGTGTCACAAAATGATGCATGTCTAAAAAGTATGTCACCAACATGAAAAGTTTGGAAAGCTCTGCAGTAACATATATATAAAAAGCAGAAAAGCACATTAGGTAAGTGTTTAGGACTGTGAGCTAATTGAAGGTGCTGAAGAAGGAGAAACAGATTGTAGAGAAGTTGAATGAATTATTTGCACCTCACTTTTCTGCAAGATACAGGCATCCCTCACTTACTTGACGAGTTACGGACCAGAGCACTGTCAAAAAATAGAAATGATTGAAATGTGAAACCCAGCCTTTTTTTTAGCTTGCAAATAAATTTTGCTGCCAAAAAAACATAAACAACGCACTATATATCACTTGGAAATGTGTGCAAAAGCTAAATAACACACTATATATAGTCATACAAAAGTACAGTAACATGAACAAAAGCTTACCTCTAAATGTATTGATTCTTGCATCCATGGATAAATGATAGCGATTTATTGAAAAAGTCAGAAGGAAATATTTGAGTGTCATCATCAGAAACTTCAACCAATCTCATTTTCTCCAGAAGGGAATTGCAATGGTGATCTCACAGGAGTTGATATTGCTATTGATGTTGTTGGCTCTGAATCTGAAGGGTTGTAGTAAATGGCATCTTGACACAGGAAAGCAACAAAGTTTGCTGAATTGACCTCTTGTGGCTTTCTCTAAGAAATCAGACTATTTGATTTTATAGGCCTCTCTTTAAACTTCTTTCAAAACTGGGATCAACCTTTTCCCAAAATGCAGTTGCATCCTCTTGTTTTGTCAGTACCCTGAGCTGAGCCATATCATCAGTCAGGGATTTCTGTTCTCTAAACTGCCTTCTCTGATCTTCAGATAACAGGAAGAGATCCTCATTAGTTAGGATCTCATCATGCAACCTAAGCAGTTCTGCAACATCATCAGGCTAGACTTCCAATTCTAATTCCCTCGCCATGTCAACAACATTTGAACTGATTTCCTCCACTGGATCCTCAAAACCCTAAAAATCCATTAGTGAGTTTCTCCCAAACATCTTTCAAAGTTGCTTCTTCCCATGCATTTTTGTATTTTTTTAATGCCATCCAAAATAGTCTTTCCAAAAAGCTTTTATTTTGCTTTAATCTCTCAAAAAGATCATATTTTAATGCAGCTATTGCCTTTGCAAAAGTCCTCCTTTAATAATAAGATCTGAAATCACACCTTGATGGCTGCAGCAATGGAGCTGTGTTTGCAGGCATGAAGGTAACTTGAATTTCTTCCTAAGATTTAGAGCAATAGGGTGGGCTGACACATTATCAACAAGCAGTAGAATTGTAAAAGGAATTTTCTGTTCCCTGCAACATACCTCCACTGTAGACTTGAAATAATCTGAGAACCAAGTTGCAAACAAATCACCAATTATCAACACTTTTGCATAATTCTTATAATAAACTGGATGGTTAGCCTTTAAATAGTTTTTAAGGGCCTTAGGATTCTCTGAATGGTCTATAAGCATAGGCTTTAGCTTGCAGTCACAAGCTGTAATAGCCCCTAGCAACAGTGTTAACCTATTTTTTTGCAGCTTTAAATTCAGGCATAGATTGGTCTTCTTTTGCAATAAAAGCTGTTATTTTCATTCAATATAGGACCATTTTGTTACCGCAGTTTCTAGCCAGACTTGGGGGATATTAGATATCACTTTGATATCAGTAATTTGGCCTTCTTCACCTATTCCTTCCCACGTGCTTGCGAGGCCCCCGGGCAAGCATGCAAACAGGCTTGGCCACTAATCGCTATAATATTCCAAACAAATACAGGCAGGCCAGAAATAGCCAGACTGCCGCTTCAGGAGACCTCAAGGCAAGTATGTATGCACACTACGTACAAAGAACTCCCTGCCCCGAGCAGGCAGCTTGACGAGCCCGAATACTCAATTGTCAAGCACCCTGTGTTTGCATACTGGCTACTCTATTGACAGTTCGGACTTAGTCATGCTAAATTCTGACCTTTCAGAGGCTTTGTCTCAAGCCTGAAACTCATTGTTTTCCCCAAGTACAGACTAGCCTATGGCCGCATTTTCCCCTATAAGAACCCCTGACTTTGAGTGCTTCCTCGGATTGCTCCCGACTTCCAGACCGCCTTCCGGCCGCTTTGCTTGGCGAGCCTTCCCCTCAGTCCCACATACTGAGAACCTCCATATCCACGAACTCTATCTTCAGACTACCCAGGTTTCAGGACAGGTGCAGTATTTCCCATACCAAAAACCTCCTCTAAAAATCCCTCTATCCAACTCCAACCTTTATTTCTCTAGTTATCTGTGTGAGTGTGTTGCATACACTGGCTTGTTTTTTTTTAATAAAAACAACAATTATTATTTCACTTCTGTTTGCTCCTTGACTCGGCCTGACCCCCATAAACGCTGGGTAAAAGATCTCGCTCCGTTGCCCTGCCTCTCGCAGTGCTAACTTGTGCTCTTTGACTAATTTCCCCTACTTGTATAATTTGGAGAGCATTTAGGTGTCCCTCACAGGACCCCCAGAAATCAGGGTAACAATTTCATCTACATTGAAAATCTGTTGTTTTCTATAGCCACTATTTTGCTTTTTTTTTTTCAGGCTCTGCAGGATATATTTCTGCAGCTGTGATATTTATACTAGCTGCTTCTCACTGCACTTTTATACTATGCAAATTGGACTTTGTCTTAAATCCATTAAACCACCCTTTGGTAACCTCAAATGTGTCTCCCGCAGTTGTCTCTCCTCTTTCAGCCTTCATTGTATTAAATAGACTTAGGGCTTTGGCCCTGAAAATGCCTGTCTCGTGCTTAGAAGAATATTGGGACTGATTTGGTCCTGAATCACATATTTAAATGTTTTTCCAGATCAGCAGTGAGACTACTCTGCTTTCTAATATGTTGAATATATGGCTTCTGGGTATAATTCAAACTGCAGTCATCTCTCTGCATTTGCTAGGGTTAGTGGCACAGGACCTCCGTGAAAGTGGAAAAAATATGAGTAACTCTAGGCCCTCCCAAACCATATTTAACACCCAAAAAAGTATTAAATTAAACCCACCATATTAAACCCACCTGTAGATTCCTTTGAGGCCTCAGGGTTCCTTCAAAGGGCTAAAGTGAGTGGCTGGTGAGGTTTACTGCCACCTCCACTGCTGTCCCACACCATTTTTAATAGGGACTTTACAAGCCTTGTTCACAGTTTCTCAGTCTCACAAGGCTTGCAGTCCCTATTAAACATGGCCTAGGGAGGCAGCAGAAGTGAGAGCAAATAATCTGTGACTACTCAAATCCACAAAAGTGAAACCTGCAAATGTGGAGGGCTGACTATAGTTGAAAGTGGAGGTGGTTGAAAAGTGGGTAATTGAAAAGTGGGGGATGCCTATACAACTTTTTCAGGAAAGGAGCCAGAAAAAGTAAGGCAAATACTGGCAACAGGAGACACAGTTGTAGGCCTTATTAACAACTGTTATTAGCAAACCATTGGGTCATTACAGTTATCCACCTGAGAAATAACTTCCTGAAAAATTGCGATCAGATCAGCATCTGAGGTCTAAAAAATGACCAGTGTGTAAGATCAGTTTTTAAAATTTGATCCCAGGGAGATCTGAGGAAATTATTGGCAGGTTAGCTTCACATCTGCTCTGGACAAATTGGTGGAGAACATTATAAATTCCCAAGCAGGGAGAAGAACAGATCTTGCTGGAGAAAAATCAACATGGCTTCTGCACGTGGTAAATTTCTGATCCAGACACATGTAACCACGTGTGCTCCAATACTGTGGTTGGCTATCAAAACAACAGCACAACAAGGGGACAGAGGAATAAAGTTTTTAAATCCCTGTATTCCTAGTCCCTCTGACAGGATCCTGTCCACCAGCAATGCAGAAGGTCTGCTACCACCTGCCCAAGAGCCAACCTACAGGACCGAAAGAAGAAACGTGCAAATGAAATGGTAGCAGGAACTTAATTATTAAAACTGGCCTATTTTACTATGTTTAGGCTTGTTTTGCTGAAGACCAACAAGCTAATCTTCTACATAAATGCTGGGTAAATGTATTATTGTAGACAGTATGCTTAGTGGTTTTACAGGACAGATATCTAAGGATTTGTATATAGGGAACTGTTGAATTAAAAATTATTTTCAGAACAAGAAAGATCCAATGCTCTGGAATCCAAATGTTTATCCTCTAGCCATTTGAGAACAGAAATGTCCTTAGCTGAGCATAATCAATGATGAACTGGATGGTAGATATGAACAGGTTGCTTACCTGTAACTGTGGTTCTTCGAGTGATCATCTGTGCCCTCACACATTGGGATCTTTGCACATGCGCAGTAGCTTTCGGAAAGTTCTAGAGCAGGTTGGCGGGAACCCCTCCAAGCTTGGCTCAGCCCGCCAAGCTAACGGTCCCTCCTCAGTTTTGAAGTCTGCTGAAGCAGGACCTAAGGAGAGGAAGGCTGAGTGGGTGTGTGTGAGGGCACTGATGACCACTCGAAGAACCACAGTTACAGGTAAGCAACCTGTTCTTCTTCTTCGTGGTCTCTGTGCCTCACATATTGGGAGATTGAGAAGCTTACCAGTGGACGGTGGGTCAGGTCCTAGAGAACAGAAGACAGCACCGCACGGCCAAAGCAGGCATCCCGCCGAGCCCGACAGTCCAAATGGTAGTGGCACACGAAGGTCAAGGGTCATGACCAGGTAGCCACACAACAGAGCTTTTGCAGGTCAACCCCTTGAAGGAGAGCCACTGAAGAGGCCACGACTCTAGTGGAGTGGGCACAGAGTAGGGCTGGCAGAGGTTGTTTAGCCACTTCATACGCCAGAGGAATGGTCTGGGCCATGGAAAATCTTTGGGTGGACACCTTATGGCCCTTTTGGTGACTACCATAACAAATGAACAGGTGGGGAGTCCGGCGAAAGGGCGAAGTCCGTTGGATGTAAAAGGCCAGAGCCCGACGGACATCAAGCGAATGTAGCGATCATTCCAGAGGTGTAGCCGAGTCAGGACAGAAAGTGGGAAGGATGACATCTTGGTTGAGATGGAAATCAGAGACAACCTTAGGCAGGAAGGAGATGTGGGGGTGCAGGATCACCTTGTTGTGATGGAAGACCAGGAAAGGCTCATTCGATCACAGTGCTGTGAGCTCACTTGCCCATCGAACTGAGGTGACAGCAATGAGGAAGGCTGTCATCATAGTGAGGAGCCGGTCATCCGTAGCAGCCATAGGTTGGGGGGTTGCGTCAGCTGAGAGAGGACCAAAGACAGTGACCAAGGCAAGCAGTGGGGTGCCCAAAGGGGGGTGGGGGTGTTGCAGTCCTTTCAAGAATTGTTTGAGGGTAGCATCACAGAAGAGTGCAGCAAAAAAGGGGCCACGGGCTGGTCCTCGATGGCCGAGAGGTACCCCTTTTAAAAATGAGAAGGCCAGGCCCTGTTCCTGAAGGTGCAGGAGAAAATGCAGTACAGTAGGCAGAGCGATTTGGTGATGCAGGTTCTTGATGGGCATCAGCAAAAGCCAAAAACCCTTTTGCCACTTGTAGCGACGGGGTCACGCGTAGACTCCTTTCTGGCCGCCGTGGGGGACATCCCGTATAGCTGGAACATCTAAGGGATTATTCGCCACGCGTGGAGACACTGGAGTGGCAGGCCCCAGCGCAGCACAAGGCTGTCCGAGTGAGAGAGGAGGTCTGGTGCCGATGGAAGTTTGAGTCCCCTCGAGCGGCCGTGAAGAGAGGCCCCTTTTGCCTCGGCCAATATGGAGCCACCGGTATGGTGTTTTGGGTTTGACAGAATCTTGGCTGCCACTCGACCTGGAAGTGGGAACAGTGGAAACACGTACAGCAGCTCCTTGTCCCACTGGAACTGGAAGGCACCCCCGGAGAGCCCCAACCCAGGCCAGCCCTCAAGCGGTGGGGGGAATTCTTTTCCGACTGCTCGTGAAGAGATTGATGGATGGATGGCCCCAAAGACACTATCTTCTGGAATTTGGCATCGGAGAGGGACCACTTGTGAATAACATGGGGTGTCCCTGCTGAGCGTGGGCGGGACATTGTCTTGGCCTGCCAGGTGGACAGCAACAGGGTGAATGCGGAGTGGTACACCCAGCCCAAAGCCAAAGGGCTATGTGGAGAAGGGTAGTGGAGTGGGTGCCTCCATGCCTGTTCTTTAAACAGACAGCTGTCATGTTTTCCCAGCAGGATCTGCACCACCTAGTCGACAACAAGGTTGCAGAAAGTCCGCAACACCTTCAGGATGGCGAGGACTCCAAGGCGTTGATGTGGAGACAAGTCTCCAGGCTGATCCAGTGCCCTTGCACCATGAGGTTGCTGCAATCCGCTCCCCATCCGGGAGAGGGAGGCATCCGTCATTATCGTGATCCGAGGACAGGGGTCGAGGGTTTGGCACCCCCTGACAGTAGGTCCCGGGAGAGAGCCCCCACAGGACAGAGCATGGCCCCTCCCAAGGGATCCACAGTAGGAGGCTCTGGCCTTCTCAAAAGGGGTCAAAGACCCCTGATGAACCAATGCTGTAGCGGGTGGGCGCGAAGGCAAAGAGAGGTAGATGACTGCCATCGTTGCCACCATGTAGCCGAGAAGTTGCTGGATTCTCCTCGGGGAGACTACCAGGGCTCAGAGGACAGCAGTAGCAGCCTGGCGCAGAGTGCGGGCCCATTTCACCGGAAGAAAAGCCCTGGAAGCGACAGAGCCCCAAGGTGGCACCGATAAAGTCCAGAACATGGGTTGGCTCGGGGGTAAGATTTCTTTGGATTCACCCTGAGGCTGGGGTTTGGGAACAAAAGAGACAGTGTGAGATGAACGTCCTCCTACAGTTTCTGTTTGCGGGGCCCCACCAGCAGCCAGTTGTCCAGGTAAGGGTATACCATAACGCGCTTCATGAGGAGGTACAATACCACCGGGGCCATGCATTTGGTGAAGACCCTGGGCACGGTGGAAAGTCCGAACGGCAGCATTTTGTACGGGTACCAAATGCCATTGACCGCGAATCACAGGTACCTCCTGTGGTGGGGCCGAATTGGATATGGAAGTAGGTGTCTCGTAGGTCGATAGAGGTAACCAGCCCCCAACGCCACAGAAAGGGAAGGATGGAAGTCAAAAAGTGACCATCTTAAATTTTCCCGGGGGAAAAGGAGAAGAATTCCCCCCCTGGGGCCCCCCAAGGGTTTCCGTCCGATTTTGGTACCATGAAATACCAGGAGAAAAAGGCAGTGGTACTGGCCGGGGACGAGACCCGCTCTATGGCCCCTTTCTGTAGTAGGCACTGTATCTCCTCTAGCAAAGCCGGGTTGGCCGGGGTGGAATAGTACATGCCTTGAGGTGGTATACTTTGAAATTCAATGGCGTAACCAAGACGGATGAGGGGAAAAAACCCAAGAATCCATGGTGATGTGACACCATTTGCTGAGTGACGGGCCAGCCCCAGGTTTCCAGCAAAGCTGGGGGTCGGGCAGAAGAGTGGGTATGGTGGCGACCTGCGGGGGAATAAACCGTACTTCGCCGTGGAGGAGGATTTCTTTGACGACGGTTGACGCCTTCTCAAGGTCCTGTGCATCGAAGAGGGAAAGAAGGCCAAGCAGATGTCCGAGGGGGGCGATATTGACGTAAGAATAGGTAACTGGCCCAGGAAGAACAAGAAGTGAAGCTCCGACGGGACTGCGGAGCCTGATGGACCCCCCATCCTTTTGGCCATGAGATGCACCTTGACAAGGTGGTCCATGGCATCATCAGTATAAAACGAACAGGCCCTGTCCGTCAAAGGGTAAATCCTGGACCCCACTTCCTGCTGCTTCCTGGACCCCCATGGCCCAACAACCATGCAAACCGGCGGGGGTGACTGCTTTCAACCATCACCCAGGCTGCCCCCCTCAACCGCGTGCTGGGAAGACAGGATTTGCTAGTTGGACAAGGCCACCGATTCATTATAGAATTGGAGGGGCACTTGTCCTGTGGTTGTCTGGCCAGCAAGGGGTAAAATCTGTCCCAAATATTTCGCTGGTAGGCAGCAAGACATGGCTGGGTGTTAAAAAATTTTCTCGCAATCAAGGAAGACGCAGAGTAGAAACGCCTGCCAAACAAATCTAACCTGCGGCCTTCCCGATGGCAGAGTGGTATGCGCCCTCCTGCCACCTTTTGTCTGAGACGATTCGATCACGATGGAATTCGGCACCGGGGGGTTTAAAAACAGAAAATCGATGTCCTTTTTCTGGGTCCTGTAAAGGTGCTCCCGGGCGATGGGGTATAAAAATTTTAAAAGGCTGGCTGGGCCCGAGATTCTCAACACCTCTTGCAGCACTGGTAGAAACGGTATCGGGGCTGCCGATGGCAGGCAGGTGTCCACATAATGGAAAACCGGGTCCTGCACTGTGGGGGCTGGGGCCCCAAAATGGGGGCTATGGGCGTTGGCCATTCACAGCAGGATGTCCAAAAATTGTTTGACGTCCTCGGGTAAGGGCCAGTGTAGGCTCACCGAATGCCAAAGGTAGAGACAAATGCGAGTCAGGTGTGGAGTCCCAGAATCCGAGTAAAACATAGGACTGGGAAGAATGAGAAGGTGGCCCCTGGCCATGGGGAACTGAGCTGGTAGTGCCGCAGCTGGAGGAGGCAGAGCAGTTGTTTAAGACGGTACCAAAGACAGCGCCAACAGTAGCACAATCGATGGAGGTGCCATCGAGGAGGTACCGGCAGGACAGCCGGAAAACAGACGTAGAAAGGACTCCCTTGAAATCGAAGCCATTGATGACTGCAGAGGCAGCAGATGGGTGTCGGTTGGTGGACAAGATATATGGCCGTTACCCGAGGAAGTGGTGAGACAAGCCGGTGTTGAGGCAAGCAGTATCAAAATGGGCAAAGCAAAGGGGGATTGTCGGGGGAATATGGAGACCGTGATCTGGATCAAAGATTTGGGGACCTCTGGTACTGAGGTGTTGGTCGGTACCCCGGTCCCCAAGATGGGGAACCCAAAATGACAGTGGTATAGCGACCAACGACGGATATCGGCATGGTATTGGTCTCTGTACGCCGGGGGGGTCCCAAAAGGGCCCTCCGGGTGCTACCCAAAAGTGATTGTGGCTTTTAATGCTGTTTAGGCTGACGAGAAGGGCGAATCGAGCATCATCCATCCATGACCTGCCACGATCCCCATAAAACATCCCCCCACTGCAGGGATCTAAGCCTTTCACAGCCCGGAGAGCACGCCACCTAGTTAACATGGGGCACAGGAAGGTGCCCTCGGCCGGGAAGGAACCCGTGGGGTGTCCCCGGGTAGAGTCAGAAACTCCCAGACAGTCCAGGGGCCCCCTGGACAGGCTGACCGTGCGGGAAAACATTGCGGCCTGCACAGGCAGTTCTGGTTGAGCCGGACGGTCCTCCAGTGACGATGGTAATACAACCACTGGGGGGCTGGGGGTTTGTTTCCCGCTCCCAAAAAAAATCCCGGAAAGGGTCTTCCCCACAGTGGCCCTGGGAGGCTTGGGGGAGGAGGTTTTGGGGAAAACAAGGGGGGCTGGGGGCCCGCCGGTGGAAAGGGGATGGGGGCTTCTCCTTTTTCCCTTTTCCTTTTTACAGAAGGGTCAGAATAAAGTGAGGAAGGCCACTTCCGTTGAGTCGCTGTGAGGGGCTTAGAAGGCTGAGCCACCTGCGAGCCCGGGGGGGCATCCTCCCGAAAGGGAAAGGGAATCAGCGTCCGAGAAAGCTTCGGAATCCTGGGGGAAAAAGGGGGAAGGGGGGAGGGAAGAACATTGATGACGGTACCGACCCCGTACCGTTGAGGTCAGTCTCGCAGCCGTCAACACCCAGGAGGGCGTGGTCACAGTCCCTGGAGCGGCAGAGGAACGGGAAGCCATTGAAATAAAGAGGGGAGTTTGGGAAACTTTTCCTGTTCCTTAATCTTCAGGGCTTTCTCCCAACAATGAGATTTTAGTCTAGAAGCCCTGTTTCCCCAGGGTTCGGGCTGTGAACTCCCTGCAAACAGGGCAGGGCCGAACGTTGTGGGCCTCTCCGAGGCAAAAGAGACACTCAGAAAAACCTTTCGGACAACGCAACCTTGCAACCACGCATGGGGCAATACTTGAACAAAGAAGACATAAAAAGAAATGGGGGGGGTTTTCCAAAGTCCGAAGAAGGAACGAAGTCAAAAGGAGAAGAAAAACCAGAGAGAAAACTGCTGGAAACTGAAGAAGTTTTTGTTCGCTGTTAACACTCCAGCGGACGAAAGAAAACTGAGGAGGGCCGTTAGCTTGGTGGGCTGAACATGCTCAGTACTGAGAGGGGGAGGGGTTCCCACCAAGCTGCTCAGATCTAGAACTTTTAAAAGCTATTTCCCTGCACGAAGATCCCAATGTGTGGGGACAAGAAGAAGAAGAACTAAATGTTCTGTACAAATTTGCATTTTATCTGTGAAGCAAACAAGTTGGGGGACCTGCTACAATATCTGTCTTCTGGCTGAAGATTAAAGAGTAATTTGTTAAAAGGGTACAGGGTCAAATCACCCAAAAAACTGATTTTCCCTTTTATCCATGCAGGGATACCACAGTTATTCAGAAAGTAGCTTTTGAAGCTTTTTGTTGGTCAAAGCCTGATTGAAAATCTACATTATACACCAGTCCAGGGTATGTTTTTAAATTTTTAAATGTATTTCTGACCAATGGCCAGGCCACATTGAAGCTGACTGTAACAGTGAGGGATCGGTCTTGGCCTGCTATAAAAGATGAGTATTTTCCCCTGGCATCTGTATTTGATGTGCAGCTTCCGCTGACATAAATGGACACTGACTTGGAAGTCTGCTGCTCAAAATCTGATGTGAAATTATTGACTCATTAGTTAAATCTCCCTGTTAGTCGGATTTCTGACAATGCCTTCATTAGATTTTGTGACCTCTGAACCTCTTTTTGATTTTGAAGCCTTTTCCATTTTTGTTATCTTAGCTTTTTCCCCTCTCTTTTCCTCTGACTTGGAATTATTTCATTAACTCTTTCTAAATCAAGATTGCAAACAAAGAGAAATACCTGAAGTCAATGTCTGAGGACGTAACATCTCAAAACTGACTACGGGAGAGTGAATCTCCCTGCCTCTGCCCAAGGCAACCTTTTCCAGTGCTACCCCGGAGCTTTCCGGCAGTGATGAAATAAAGCAATGGAAATAAAGGATCAATGCACAGTAAGTACACTTCAATTACTTTATTTTCTATTTATATACAATTTAGTAAACCAAATAGCCAATGTAATTAAATAGTTTAGCATGTCAGGATCATAAAAATACACTCAGAACAAACATATGCTAGAAATATGCACATTATGATACATTAAATTAGTGCTCTGAACAAAATTTATGAGCATTGATTCATCTTTCTCATTTTGTGGTGTCTTACTGGCCACAAAATCAGACTCTCTGACTGAGATCCTGCATTGGAAGATGTACATATATCAGGTAGCTATGCCCGGGAGGTCCAACTACAAAACCCCAGCCTTCAACAACATGGAAATGGCCATGTTGGAAGGAAGGCTGCACTTTACAAGGTGAGTTGGGGGGGTTGGTCATTGTGTAGGTTGGAAGAGACTTCCAATCTGTACAACAACCACAGAAGTGAGTCCAATTTACACCATCCTAACTTGCTAATAGGACACCAACCTTTATATTAAGGACAGTAACACTTTGGGGTCGTGTGGGAGCAACATGGACTGTCATTTAAAAACTACACTATGCAGACTCAGCCCCCAAAGGGCCAAAAAATAAAAACCCATCCTTCAGATAGTTTCAAATGGCCCCTTCCTTTAGTCCTAACAGAAAAACAATGAAACATGATTGTTCCACAGGTTGTTATTTACTATATATATATACAGAGATGTAGAATTCACACAGCAAAATAGAAAAACTATATTGCACTGACCGGAACTTCAATACTGTACGGAATATGCACTTCTAGAATACTGCATTAGCACCTGATTTCTAGTTACGGAGGTTTGGAACTTCATCCCAAGCCATCAGACTTTGCATGCCTGGCATAAATGTTGCAGATATACAATAATCTGATGAATAGTACTTACTGCTTTTTTGAAGTCACTACAGGAGAACCTGAAATGAAAGGGACAACCTTATACAATAAGCCACTAAGAAGTGGAAAGGTATGCAAAATTTGCTGGCCCTGGCACATTACTTTCTTAAAATGAAAAGCTGTCCACTCACCATTATTTTAAGTAGAATTTGCAAGAGGTGAGTATAACCTGCTTAGTAGAGAGCAGAAAGCAGAAATATCTCCTTGCCCATCCTGAGCAGTTTTCCAGTACTGATCCCACTGAGTTCTGGTCTTAAATGGATATGGATAATTATTAAAATGCTTTTTGGGTGGGTGGGAGAAGAATCCTTGATAGTTAGATAAAAATGCTGATGCCAGTGGAACTTCCATCAGCCTCCTGCCTGGCTTTGATTATGGCTGGATATACATGCAAATGGAACAATAACCAATAATGAGGGATAACAAGCTTTTTGGAATGCAATGTGCAAAGAAATTCCCTGCAAGAAAAAAACCAGATCAGAGAGAAGGATGATACTTGTCTTCGCTCTCTTTCTCCAAGTAGTATGTTAATTTTCTTCTTCCAGGGAAACTATTTTATAATGTATATATATGAAATATTTCCCCCTCAGCTATAATCTGAAATGGTGCAGCCCTCTACATATTTTGTTGGTTGTCCATTCTAGGCCCTTTACTTCTCTGTCCTGCCTTGCACTTCAAATGGAGCCTGAAGTCTTACCTACCTCTGAAGCTACATGCAAGTGTAACATAACAGGAAATTATTTGTCAACTGAGAAAAAGCCTTTGAAACAACTTCGTGGTTGCCTCTAAAATCACATTATTCTCTCAGAGCAAGCTGCTTGTATTGCTACTATGCAGACGTTTATAGACACAAAAGGAGCTCGTGAAAATACGATCCTGGCTTCAACCCATCCTTCTCCAATGTGGTATTTTTGCAATACCAGCCCCTTACCATTGGCCTTACTAGCTAGAATAATGGAAAATGTAGGCCAAAACACCTGGAAGGTGCCTTGTCCTAGTTGCTCAGGACTACTTTCACTGATGAAGCATACTGTGGGAATGCTATAGTAAGAAAATGGGATTGCAGGAAAACGTGAGGCATTCTTATGTCTTTAAAATTGATTTCTACTGCTATATCTCTGCCTTTTCAATCAGTGGAGGCTGCTGTTACCCTCCTACACTCAAGTTACCAGCTGTTTAGTTCTTCAGTACACCAACTTAAGCTGTTAAGAGATAAACACCTACCTTTGTTACTGTTAACATACTGGTTAATCTAAAATGTCCTCCTGGGAACCAAGTTGAAACTAGACATAAAGGGCCAGACAAATGCATTTACGCCCTGTTCGCCTACATTTTATTGTGAGATAAAGTGTTGTGGAAGTTACTTGGAGCACAAACATGAGAGTACCGCCCCTTCTCCTGGCTGACCTCCTGGCATACCCATTGGCAGTGGGTGTCTTCAGTATCAATAGTGAGTGATCCATTCCAGGTATTATCTGAATGTTAAGCCACCCACTCCAACATCATCATCCTGGATGGCTCACAGTTGAACATTGAGAGTAAAACACAGAATAGATTCATTACCCCACTGACATGGTTAGTTTCAGTATTTTGTCCCAGCCTTGTTCTGAAATTGATATGGCTACTCCATGTTGTCTGCTTTGGCTATTCTGAACAAGCTCAGCCGTAAGCATCTAGCTAATAAAGCCAACTGAATTAAACAGGATTGATTCTTCTAAGATACAGATGAGTGAGATCTGAATCTTTCTAGTGGTTGCCTGCTTATCATTTGAAAGAGCCCTACAATGTATATCCTTGCTTATTCTTCATCACCAATGCTTTTTATGTAAACACACTTCGTTCTTAGTCAAGTTAATGAAGAAAAGTCTTTACGGAGCAGTTCTAAGAAAACCATTTCGTATTGTACCTTGTTCTTTTAAATTCATGCATCAAAGGGCCTCCTGATCTTTAAAACAGCAGAAGTTGAATACTGCTATTAAACCATAGACTTCTACAGATAATTATGTAATTTTTTATACAACTGAAAGCTGGAGATTAGCAGAGCTAAATAAATTAAAGGAATATAAATGGGCCAAAGCTCAGCTACAAACACCAATTTGCTGAAACTGGTTATCTGGTTACATACATACACACACACACACACACACACACACACACACATATTACATTTGCAGACTTGAACAAACTAAATATAAGTGAAAAGCAAATTAAGCGTTGAACTTAACCATAAAAAAAGGGGCCAACATATGCCTGAATATGATAAGTCTGTGCATGCTTTACCAAAACTAAGTTTGGAATGAGTGTAAAACTCTCACTAATGCATTCCAACAATATGCTTCCTCTAGTTTAAGACTGTTTCTCAGTTTTTAGCACTGGACTCCAACTTTGCATGTTAAAGATCTCACATTTATAGCGAGAAACTTCTGCAGGAAGACAGCTGCAAAGGAGTGTTGAGTGTTTAATAATTGCTCACAATTAACAACGAACAGGCTTTCCTATCCCAATTGAATTGAATTGAATTGAACTGAATCCCAACTGAATTCCTCAAGTCATGAAAAATGGATCACAATATAGTTTTAGGGCTCCATTGCTGCAGGGAGAAGACCAACCATACAGAAAAAACTAAACTCTAGTACATTATATGGTATCTACACTCCAACCAATATTCAAAATAATTGCTAAGAAATGAAGGCAATTTTAGTCTTGCCTTAACTAAAAGCACACTTTGTTTTTACTGGCCTATATTATGTAGGAAATAAACATTTCATATTTACTACACACACATGTATAAAAGTGCTTTATCTCAGGATGTAAAGATGCCCAAATCTTCACCAATCCAGTCTATTATGCCCAACACAACATCCTTTGATTCAGAGCACCTCCAACCGCAACCAAGTTTCATAGTACAGAAGAACTATTGTTTAAGGATCTTAATTTGTTAACACAACCGAAGCAGATTCTGTACAGATACTTGAATACTACATTCCTCAAAATGATGCTGAAATAAAGAGAAGCCAGGACAATTTCTGTTGCAGGATGCTTCTTTAAGGCAGCTAGTAATTATTCCATGAAAGAAAAAAAGATATTAATCAAAACACCATCACCTCTCGTAAGGAGGGGACAGAGGGAAGAAGGCAATACAACCACATACATATTTTATGGGAGTACCAAAAGGTTTTGATCAAGACCAGGACCTTTTTGTTCTATCAAATTAGTAACTAAACAAGGATATTCCTTTTGAGAAAATCTGGTTTGTGGGTATATCTGCAGTAAGGTGGTTCTGTTTCCTCATCCACTGAGCAGGCTGGGGTAAACATGGAAAAGCTACCTTCAATAAAATAAAATAAAAATCTGACCACATTTAAGTTCTATACCACTGAAACCAGGCTTCCAGATGGCAAGGTGTTGATAAAGTATGTTGATAAAGGGCTAAAATCACCAAATCCTGCTCAGAGAAATAGATCAGTGCATAACAGATCAAATTTTACACCATAATGCTTACAGAATCCACTCTTACCACAGCAGTGGCATTGACAGGTTCACCTGGCTCTTCATTATGCCTGACCTGCTTAAGGACTGCTTCCCTCCCCCACCACAGTAGCTCACCAGGTGCCAATGCACCCACTGTTAGTTCATATTAAGACAGTTTATACCACGTGCAAGACCCACAAAGCTTCTTCTGTTCAAGACATCACAAGCAGGATTCAGTGCTCCAGTATGGTTCACAGTAACCTGTGGAAGATACTGCCTTGGTGCAAGGCTCATGTCTTTGATGGTCCCATATATGTCTTTCTGAAGGTACAGGTACAGTTGTGATTGTGAAGGAATGGTTTTCTCCAGCCTCTCTTCAGGAAATATTCTGACATTACAACTTAAAGTGCAGACTTTATACTTCAGACACAGTTTGAGAGGGCAGTGGTTGAAGATATTTTCATGGGTGTTGAAGAGACTTTAGATGGAGACAGCTGAGTGGAAGGACAGCATTCCCTTCATGTTCTTTATGAATCTTTAGAGGTCATCCATCCCATCATCTAAGAATTGCTTACTTTAGCAATTCACACCCAGCCCAGTCCAGTGGTCTGGCACCATCAAAAAATACTTGTCCATTGCTTCACAAAACCTTGTACGGTACAATTCTGGAGATACTACAGTTGGCATTTTACCTAATGGTTTAAAGAAAACAAGAGAGATGTCTTAGATGAAACTGTAGCACAGTAATAAATAAATGTAACTCAAAAGTTTTTCTCAGTACTGCATTAGATGAAGGGCCTTAAAAACACAAGATACTACAGTATGTCCTGAAGACTATTAAATCCATGTAAGCAGGGCAAAACCCGTTCAGGATTAGTTCCTAGTGTTTACCGAAAGAAGCATAACTTATCATCACAAACTATTTAGTAAACATGAGAACTGAGGCCCAGCTGAAGTCTTTTATTCCATGGTGTTTAGCTTAGATACAAGTTGTGTTAATTGAAAATCATGCCCTTTAAGCCTTACATGCAACTCTTATTTCAATGTTATCCTGAAGAATCAATACTCTGAAAAAGATATCTAGTGTTTAATATTCAAAGATTATATTTATGCAATTCTATGCATACAAGAATTAGAAGTTGACAGTGAATGCAAGAAGCAAAAGGGAACCAAAGGAGAAAAGGCAGTGTTAAATAAAGACTAGAGAGATGTCTCACCTTGTCCTCCTAAGATACCTGTTGACTTCACCACCATTTCAAGTTTTTTGTCCCAAGTAAATGTACGAATGTAATCTGTAATTAAATAAATAATATGGATTAATTATAGCACCCTATTGCAAGGCTAGTCTCTGATGCTATGAGGAATGTCTGTCATAAATATATTAATAAATTCAAACCCTTTCTTACAGAAAGAATAACCATCTCATGATTTTGTAATGGTGTACAATCCCCATTTGTACTGTTAAAGCACTTTTATATTGTATTTATACAGTTAATGTTTAAAATTTATTGAAAGAAAGTAAAGAAGTAAATATCCTTCTTTACATTTTTTTCTGTCTATAGCAGCATCTTTGCACTTCCTCATTTTCTGTAATACTGTTCACCTGTTTCATCCCTCAGCTTGTTGCCTGGAGGACCAATTGGAAACAATATACAGTCATCCCTACACATTCGCTAGGGTTAGGGGCACAGGACCCCTGTGAAAGTGAAAAAAACATGAATAACTCTAGGACCTCTCAGACCATATTTAACACACAAAAGGGTACGATCACCATATTCAACCCACCATGGATTCCTTTGAGGCATCAGGGTTCCTTCATAAGGCAGAAGTGAGTTGCTGGTGGGGCTTATTGCCACCTCCACTACTGCCCCACATCATTTTTAATAGGGACTTGCAAGCCTCGTTCACAGTTTCTCATTCGCACAAGGCTTGCAGTCCCTATTAAAAATGGCACAAGGAGGCAGCAGAAGTGACAGAAAACAATCTGTGAATAATCAAATCTGCAAAAGTGAAACCCACAAATGTGGAGAGCTGACTGTATTGCAACAAATTGCTAGTAGATAGCCAAAATGACTTTTAAAGCATAGTTACATAGAAAATCAATGATAGCAATTTGATAGAGCAAACAACTCATTATAAACAACTGATAATAGTATCTTAAAAGTAGACGGTGTTCAGACAAATTGTCTTCCGTGCAATGTTATGAATTTCAGTCAGACAAGTCAGACATTTCATGAGCATGTGTAACAAAACATAGCAATACCTCAGCTAACAAAGCCTAGGACAACCAAGCTCCTTTTTACAAAGTTTTTATGCCCACCTGGCCTTGCTTTTCCTCCTCAACTTCTGACTAACTTTTTTTTTTCCTAAACAAGATTGGCATTGGGATCTTGGTACACAAGGGTTAGAGAAACAAGCTTTTAGTGCTGGGTTTTAGCAGCATGTCTACAATAATCAGTACAATAAAGCTTGAGCTGGGAAAGGGTGGGATTCTACTCCAGCTGATTCTTCTGTAGCTATCTGTGCCTGCATACATCAGGCAAGGTAAACAGCAGCTTGCCTCCAAAATTCCTTATTGAATATGCATGAACAGCAACTCACAAACTGTTTTAAACTGAACTGTTTTATTGATTTTTATCTTTTAAATTGCATTTTTCCTTTTCAAGTGGAGATTTCAATTGTTTCAATATTGTGAATACCTTAATTTGTAAGCCACCTTCTGGTATGGTCTACTATAAGCATGTTGAGATGGCAACTGCCCCTCCCCCAACTGCAGCAGCAGGCCATGCTTGATACAGCAAGCCATTCAATAGTACTGGCACAGAAGACAGAAAACTTCCTTCGAATTTTCCTTGCATCAGCTTACAAAGCTTGCACAGAGACAGCCAAGCACCAGATGGGGGCGCTGATCCAAGCAGCAAGTCAGCTGTGCAGAGCAGATCTAGATGGTGGCAGTCCTTAGCAGGTTCCACTGGCAGCTATCAAACCGCTCCCAAAAAGAAAAAAACATCTTAGTTGTTTCCAGTCAACGGTTACATACCGATAATCCCAACCACAAGTTCATCGGTGGTATCATCCCGGCCCACCAGAAGAGAATAGTCAATGATGAGATGGCTAGAAAGGAAATAGGAGTCACTATGGATGGATGCCTTCAGCACAGCCTTGGAATGAGAACGGATGTATAAAGGATTGTCCCGCACCAACTTCAAGAGGTTCTCATCCAGCAGGACCACATCACAGCTCTCCTTTCCTGTGTCTGTTTTCACATTTCTATTCCTCAAAGAGCCTTTCAAGTCAAAGACCTAGAAGCAAAAAAAGGATTCAAAGTGAGGGGAAGGCCCTTGAACAACAATAACTATTTAATAATAGATTTCCAGCAGCACCTCCCCATTTAAATCTGTAATATGCATTACATATATTTTACACATATTTAAAAAAATAAATTGTGTTTTGTAAGAAATTGTTACTGTTCATATCTTAGCGTTTTTGTCCCAGATCTTTTGTTGCCAGTATTACAGCCATGGATGTATATATTAGGGCATTATCCCTCCATAAACAAGAATCCTGCCCCAAATGAAATTTTCCTTTATTTCCCCAAATTTCTAAGGGAATGTGAACACAGCCAACAGAAAAATGTCAGAAATTTGGGAACTAGAGAAAAATTTCATGGGGTTGGGAGACAAAATTCTTATTTGTGAAGACAGTGCTTTCATTTTACAACCCATTTACAACCCTCATTTTACCACCATAGCTACATCCCTAGTTACAGCAAATCTCTTAAACTAAAAGTCCAGATTGGTCTCTCCCTCCATCCCACCCTGCCTCCCCCAACAACCCAGGCTTGGACTCAGGCCAACTTTACACCTCATTTTAGCCACAAATACATTTGAACAGTTTTCAAGTCACACCTCCAGCCACTGCTCTTCCATATCTAATATAATAAAGCAAAGGGGATCATTTCATATGCTTATCCCCAACCTAACTATCTTCCTCCCACATATACAGTAAGAATCTTGAATTTGTTTTATGTTTGCATTTTGAGTTCTGATGGCAGCGGAGCTTGCAATCATCTATTCTGAGTGCCTCTTCATGAGCGAAGAAGATGAGATAATAGTATTAATTTAAAACCAAAAGGAGATAAAACAATGTTAATATTCCTAAGTATTACTAAAACTCCTAATAAATGCTGTTTCATTAGAAACAAAAAAACAAACAAACCAGCTTTGTATGCTTGTTCAGAAACACATTTCTTCTACAATGTAACAATGTAGTTTGCACACCGCATTGTAAAAGTTGCAGTGAATTAATTCTGTAAACATGTCCTCCAAATAAACAATTCTCTAACAATTTCACAAGCTGGTATTGGGGGTATGGGAATGTGTTATTCATAAACTTTTTAAGCAATGAGGCAGATGGTACATACATAATGCCAAAATATGAATCAATGAATATGTAAAAGGAAGGCTTGTGTTTAGAATAAAGATGTAAAGGCATATTTGTATTTAAGGCTGTTTTATTCAAAAATTAAAGCAACTTTCAATTTTACTTTCTTAAAAATATGTAAGACATGATGTCTAATTTATTTTAATATAAACCAGGCAGTTCCAAGAAATGCAAGCTGCCACAAACTGAAGTTTAAGCACATGAGAAAATGCATTTCTAACTACAGTTGGCCCTCCACATTTTGGGGTTTAATTTTCATGGATTTGATTATTTGCGAATTTCTCCAACCTCTGCCCCCTCACCTCAAGTGCTTATTTTCTGGGGGAACCTTCCCTCTCAGCAGTTCCAAGCAGATTGTGCAGCCCTTTAAAAACCTGCCTCTGGTCCTCCTCCTCCTCCTCCACCAGCCATTGCCTGGCCACCTAAGGACAACTGGCAGCCTGATTTCTCTGCACCGCAAACCTTCTCCCAATGCCCCACATACACACCCAAGGAAGGAGATGGGTGAGAGAGATGAAGTATAGGGCCACCATGCTGAGCCACCCCTTTCACTCTTTTCTCTGAGCTAATTTGGACCCTGGGTGCCCGTTTTCCCTGCTATGCCTCATCCAACTTCCCAAAGATACATACACACACACACACTTTGGTATTTCCTGTTTTTCCATTTTTGTGGGGGTTCTGTGCCCCTAATCCCAAGTGAAAGTGGAAGGCTGCCTGTAAGTTTAAACTTCCAGCTACAACTAGCAACAGTCTTGCTTGTTTTAATGCCATCAGGGTGAACCAAATCCATGAAATCAAGAGTACCAACTTGCTTGCAAAAGGGGACATGTATATTCTGTTGAACTCTTACTGAGACTAAAAGTTACAGCCACTTCATGAAAGGAGGACTTAGTCATGCACATATACAGTCCTTTCTTCAAGCCAGGATTGGGGAACTTCAAGATCCAGGACCAGATCCAGTCATTCAGGAGCTCCAATACACCCCAAAGGACTACATTCCTTCCGCATAACACAATCATTTAGTGATTTTTTTTTTATATTCAACCCTATTCTGAAAGATTGGAAAGTCTCTCCTAAGGCTTAGTTACTGACAATAAGAATTTTAAGCTAAAATAATCCAGTATTTTTGACCCCGTGCTTTTTGCCTTGACCTTAGAGAACCTCTCAGAAGGAGAATTTGATCCTTTGCTTTAGGCCTTAGGCAGCAGATGCTAAAAGATGGCAAACAATGGGTTGGAAAAAAGCATTCTGTTCCTGTTGCCTTAGGTGCAATGAAGGAAACTGTCCCATTGACAGTGTTATTGAACTGCATCTCCTGTTGGCTTTTGCATCAACTTATCCTTTGCTTCAAGATAGCAAAATATTTTGGACCAGCCCAGCATATGCATCTTAGAAGTGAAAATGTTGAGAAAGAGCAGAAGGGACAAGGCTCTTGATTACATCTACAAAAGACTGGAAAATAATTCTTTCGGCCACTCACTCACCTGAGCCATCTTTCTGCCATAGAAAAGGTTTTCCATGACCAACAGATCAAGTTTCTTCTCTGTGTTGTTCTGAGAGTTCTTGTAACCAATCCGATAAACCCCAAGAATTTTGGCCAAAGCTGTTGGTTTCTGAAACATGATTCATTTCGTCAGAGATCAGATGCACAAGTTCCAAATTTGAAGTAAAATCTCGCATTCCCCTAAACATACCTGAAGTACTCAAATCAGGTGCAAGAAAGAATCTGCAGAAAGGTAAGGCTGTCAGATTCAGTAGACAAAAATGCATTCTGTGTTAATTATGACTAGCTATATCCATGTATAGACATAGCTAGCCATAATTAACTAAGAATGAATTTTATATCCATGTAGAGAACCAGCACAGTCTAGTGGTTTGAGCACTGGACTATGAACCTGAAGTCCAGGGTTCAATTCCCCACTCAGTCATGGAAACCCACTGGGTGTATTGGACATGTCACACACTCTGATCCCAAGAAAACCGCATATAGGGTCACCACCATAAATCAAAAACAAATGAATACACACAACAATAACATCTATGTATGTACTCCAAGGAAGCAGAAAGTAATTTTTAGCTATTTTTCCTAACAACAAGAAAGTCTTCACTATTTGCAGTGCAGGATTTATTCTGTAAAAAATTCACATGTGAAATTTTTTGCACAGAAACAAATTGCTTTCAGCATGGAAATATTTTTTTATCAGCAGAAAATGCTAGTTTCTATGTGGAAAATACTGCAGTTAAGAATATATTCCACATAAAATTTGCAATCTTCTTGCACAGAATACAGCATTTCCTTCACAGAAAACAATGCTTCCGCACAGAAATACCATTCTCTGCATTGAAAATGTTGTTCTTCATGGGAAAAAGATACTTATTTTGTGCACACTAAGTCATGAACTGCAAAAATTCTAGCGAGTACAGGATCCTTCCTGTCAGGGATTTCCCACACTTTTTGACCGCTTTTCAAATATTTCCAAATATTTTTTCCACTAGTATGTACTGTTGCTTCAAACCAGAAGGAACATGTCAAGATTAATTTATCTTTCACAAATCTTACCTTCTGCTGAACTGCATTAGTAATGTATGTGAAGTAGTGTGGTGCAAAGTCTAAAAAGGACTGGACTTCCAGGCGGGGCATTTGCTTCAAAATGAAACGGTCATCTAAAGAAGAATGCATGTTCAGTGCACTGCACAAGGAGGACATAATTTAAAAATCAAGTGTTTATATAAAAACTATCAAACTTTTCAAGCATGTCGTCTACCACCAGTGGAAACAACAGTTCTAATCCAACTTTCAACTTTCCATCTTTGAATGGAAAAATGATCTAAACTGTGCTCAAATCGCATAATCCATTTGTGTGGAATAAAATGGATGAATATTCGTGTAAATGGGAAAACTGAAACATTAGTCCATTACCTTCTGTTACATAAAAAGCAGCTCCTGATTTGCCTCCTCGTGCCTGCCAAGGCAGTGAGTGAGAGAGAGAACGGATAAAATCTTCTTCACTGCTTCCAAGTATCACTTCACGCATTTTATGGAACTCCCCTGCATAGTAAATCCGGCAGTAGAATTTGGCATTTGCATCAGAGAATTCTGTAACAGTAGATAGTGGGGGAGTTATTACCGTCAACTGTAACCTGGCAAACAAAATTGAGCCGAACTGTTTGTCTTTCTAGTTCAAGTACTGCCCACTCTAAACTGACTCGCAAGGACTCTTCAGGGCTTCAAACAAGAATCTTTCCCAAACCATCCTGAAGATGCGTAGAACTGAACCAAAAACTTTCAGCACATAGACCACGAGTTTCACCACTGAACTGCAGCTTTCTCCAACAAAGCACTCAAGAGAGGAAAAAACACCTCAAAGGCAGTGTAATTACTGTCTTTTAGTAATGGAACAAATATTTACAGCTGAGTACTACAGAAAAAGGTCAGAAGGTATTAGCTGTTAATATCACTGAAATGTGCATACTGGCACACACCAGGAATGTAAAGGAGCTTGAAAAATAATAGATAGTTCTCTTTTATCAGGGCCAATCCAAATTATACAAAAAGGCTGATCAATATTTACACAGAATTTTTCATTTCCATCATTCCATTTATCTCTGCTCCTCCTGACCTTTAAGAGGGGATTCTGAAAGTAAGAATAATCATTCCAGCATTTATGTAGCACCTTTGAGCACTGACAGCACGTTACATACATTACCTCAGTACACAACTCTGTAGACAGCCTACGACTATCCCTCCACTACAGAGCAAGGAGGGGGCTGGCTCTGAGAAAGAGTGGCTTAGCTATGGATAGCTCCTGGGTCTGAATCGGTAAATGTGGTGATGCTTTAACCAAGGACTTCCCAGTTCACAGTTTTGAAACACAACACTAGCAGACTCCTGCGGAGGCAGAGTAAGGCTGGTATCTCAGCCCAACCCAACACTACCATACACCTGATGGGCATATCTCTCACTTGGAAACTCGATGGTTCCAGTTAACTCAAAGAAGGACCTAGCAAGCCTTTTATTATTACTACTTTAATTAATTTTTTAACACAAACAATCTAATTTACAATCAAAGTAACATGCATTCAAAAAGAAAGAAACAGAAAGAAAAAGACAGAGAAAAAGGAGAAAATGAACAAAAAAAGACATATAACTAATATACAGTAATGCTCTAACCCCCTCAATCCTGGCTGTAATGAAAAGGAAAAGAAAATTATTACAGATCCAACTAAATAATCCTGCTAAAATTACTAGTAACCATAGCAACAGTTTACATCATGGGATTTCTTATTGTTTAAAAAAAAATCCATAAAAGGGTTCCAATCTTAAAAAGTCTTCCTTGGCTTATTCTTTAGAACCCATGTTAACTTGACCATTTGGGCAATCTCAGCAACCTTAGCAATCTGTCCTTCCATCATCTTCTGTCCATTTGCAAGTCTGAACAAACAATATTCTTGCTGTTCTTGTCATATACTGAAGAAGTAATCCATATTTACTCCCCAGTTCTTTATCCATAATGGGCAACACAAACATGTCTGCTAACATTACAAAATCTATCTTTTTTTTCCCGATTAACAGATAAATCTTAGACCAACAACTTTTCACCTTCTTACAAGTGTACCACATATGAAAAAGGAGCCCTCTTTATCCTGACATCCCCAACATTAGTCTGAAACATTCTGAGACATTTTCAACAGCTTATTAGAGGCTAGATACCATCTGCATATCATCTTATACAGGTTTTCTGTTAAGTTATCACACAAAGTATATTTTATATCTTTGTTTCACATTTTCCCCTTATATCTACGTGAACATTATGCCCAAAATTTTGGGCCCACTTTATCATGTACTCTTTTACAGGCTTATCTTCTATCTCCAGTTTCAAAAGCCATTTATACATTTTTTTAAATGACCTGGTCATCATCTTTACACTACTTGAAATAAAACTAATTTTCTCTAACCTCTATGGCTATATTTCTCTTACACTGATTAAATCTGTCCTTAAGTTCTACATAAACAAACCAGTTAAGATCTTTGACTTCTGTAAGAATCATCTCTCTTGATTGAAACTTGCAGCAAGACAGTTCAAAATACAAAAGATCATCATTCAGCAACCATCTCCAATTTTTTACTCATTCATTCCTTCAAAAAGAAAGAACTTCCTGCAGTGAGGCGGCTAATATTATCTTAGGGAAAAGTCTGTGTTTAAATTTATACCAAACTTGTAGAAGAACCTAACACAGTGCTTTTTAAGTTCAGCATGTGCTTTGACTTTATCATACCAAAGATAAACATGCCAACCAAATCTTAAATTATAGCCTTCAAGTTCCAAGACTCTCTCATCTCTAAGCAATAAGCCCTCCCTACACATTCGTGGGTTTGACCTTCAGGAATTTGATTATTTGCAAGGAACATGCTTGCCTCCCCCTCCCATTTTTCTCCCTCCATTCCCTTGCATTCCTCACCCCAAGCTTTGGAGGCTTGTGTTTAAAATGACCGTTTTTTCCATTTGGGTGAGCAAAACTCCCCTCTCACTGCTGGAGGCGTGTCTGCTCTGCCACATGGTTGCAATTTCTTGCTGTGTATTGGCTGCTGATCGGTCAGGTGCTCTCTTTGCTCCTACCCCTTCCTTTTCAAGATGGCTGCCAGAAGTAACTAGAACCCAAGAAGTCTGCTCTTCTCCCTTTGAGGGGAAAACACAGGTAAGCCCTTTACTGTGTCTCCCCTCCAATGCGAAAGGCAAAGGAAAGGGATGGGGGAGCTATTCATGATTTTTCCACTTTCGCAAGGGTTCTGTGCCCCAACCCTTCCAAATGTGGATTTTTCCACTTTCACAAGGGTTTTGTGCCCCTAACTCTTGCAACATGCCTCATAATGCATTTTGACATGAGGGACTCACAAGCCAACTCTATCCTTAGCACATAGCGTACTTTAAACTTTATTTTGGATTTCTTTGCCTGCCAGACAAATCCGAAAATCTCCTTCTGCCATTGCACAAAAGATATTCCATTTCTTATAACAGGGATCATTTGAAAGAGAAATTAAAGCCTGAGCAAAACACTTGTTTTTATTATTGCAAATCTACCCAAAAGGGATAAATTTAACTTTCCCTATTTTAATGTCTCTTAATTCATTTTCAGATCTTTTTTCCACAGTTGTTTTGAGATAATAATTTGTTGTTTTTGTGACTGTAACTTCCAAGTATTTAATCCACATTTTCCACTTTATACTCTGGAAGAGTAGTTAGTTCATTGTCCTCTTCTGAAGTCACATTTTTCGTTAGCAACTTTGTTTTGGCACAATTCACTTTAATCCCAGAGCATTCCTCCAAAGCCTTATTTTTTTCAGAAGAGTCTTCATTGAATCCAATGGGTTTTGTGTTGTTTTCACAAGATCATCTGGTTAAGTGCTCAGTTTGTATAGGTTTTTTTTACCTCACTCCACAGACTCTGTCATCTTGTCAGATATCTCTCAATAGGGTGCCCAATGCCAATATAAACAGTAAAGAGGTTGTCAGATCCCATTTTGTATTTCATCTATTTCATCCATCAAAACTCCCTCTTTTTGTTGTCCTCTCATATATGTTTTGCTTGCATCTCAAATCATTGTGGGCTCCTAATTAAGTTCAGCTTAAAAAATTCCCTCAATTCTGTTTCAATCTCCCATGCAAATCAAATTTTGTAGGTCTAGTTCAGAAGGCTTTCTTTAAAAATTGTCATAAACTTTAGTCTCTCATTATTGGGACCATAAAAATCCATTAAATGCATTAATCTTGCTGTTCCAGCTGATCTCCACAATTACACATCTGCCTTGTCCATCTTCAAAACTCAATTTAGGTTATAATGTTTGATTTATGTGAAAGATTACTCCATTCTTTTGTTCTTGTTTGTGAATACAAACTCTTGGCCCATACTTCTATTCTGCCAAAATCTAGAGTCACTTTATTTTACTTTTTATTTTATGAGTTTCTTGAAGACAAATAATTTCATATTTGGGATTTCTTTTAAAAATGACATTTGTTCCTTTTGGGGGATAAATTCAGTCCATTTAGAGTCCATGAAGATATTTTCAAATTAATTTTAGCTCTTTTCTTATCCTATTATATTGCTATTGTCACTTCTTAACAACTTCTCAACCACTTAAGTGTCTCTTTCTGTGGCCTCTCCCTTCAACAGTTTGAACGGATCTCTTGCTCTCTTCAAAGAGTCTATCATATATTTTACACCTACATAAGTGGTTATCAAACCCTCTGGGACTATCCAGTGAAAAGTTATATCGTGTGTGTGTGTGCGTGCGTGCACGCGTGTGTGTAATCACCATCAAAAATTTATACTGTGTTTTTTTCCAGCATTCTTTTGGGAATTTCATATTTTTTTCATTATCATTGACTGCAAGCATTTTCCTAAAGAATGCTCTTAGTATTTCATCTCTGACTCTTTTCCGTGTGGAATAAATTATCACATCTTTTTGAAGTTTTTTCCTCTGTGCATAAGCACAGTTTTGCATATATATTGCTTCTATCTTCTTTTCTTCACCAGAGCTGTTTAAGGCCCACCAAAACTTCTAAAGTCAATTGGTTCTTCTGGAACAGCTCTTAACCTAATCTTTCTTTCCTTTGATTTCAATTTCACCATCACAATTCTATCCTGGGCTTTTTCCTAATCCTGCTGTAAAATGCTAATTTTACTTTGAATTATCAGAGATCTCCTGTTTGTGTTTGTGTGTAGTTGTTGTGAGATTCTGAAATGACATTGTCATCCCTTTAAACGGTTTTTCAGCAAGCTCTTTAAGACGGTTACTTGTCCTGTAATCTCTAATCTTAACAAGTCTAGTTTCTGCTTTAAACCCCCATTATTTTCTGTTACATGTTTATTCAAATTTAAAAATCACTTCCAAGTACTTTGTCAATGCAGACTGCACTTTGAATATTTATAGTGCAAATTGTTTGTACTTACTCAAGTGCAATAAATCAATAACTGAGCATGATGGTCCCCATCCCTGCTCAGCATAGGCCATCCAAGATCCTTCAATGATACTGTAAATCTTTTGTTTGGAGAAACCTCTGTCTAGACAACCTTAATGAATCTTTGTGATTCTTCAGCTTTGCAGTGGGAAATGCCATCATTTCCAGAGCATGCATCTCTCCCAGACAACTCCCCAGCCCACTCCTAAGCTGAAAGGTTATCTAGGAGACTGTGTTTCTGCCCCTGTGACATACTTCCATGTCTTTATATGCTTAAAGATAATAATAAACCCTGCAAAACTAAGAGCAGCACACAAATCGTGCTACTATGGTTGACTCTCTTGGTCAGAGCCCACAGAAAGACAGTAAGTCTTGAGAAAAGTATGTTACTGAAAGTTGTTTACAATAAGCTGATTGTTCTGACTCTTAGAGGTCATAGGCATAAAGAGCAATGATACATGAGCAGCAGACATCTTGCCTGGTAAATACAAGATGCCTGAGCTAATCCAAGTGATGGTTTTAGAAATAACCCTACTAATTTCTATGTGATGTTTTTCAAAATCAGAATGGAGTTTGTGGCTTCAACTGATAAGACACTTTGTTGAATGCTGTTAGCTGACATTCTCCAAGGATTCCCCCTCTCCTGCAATATCTGGCACCCAAATTACTTACGGAGTTCAACATGGGGATTTCCCAGTTGTTTCTTTTGTGCATCACCACCATCTGTTTCATCTGAAATGATAAAGTTGGACAAACTTTTTTTAAAAAAAACTTTTTTAAAAAAATGTGAAGTGGGGTATATGTATATGAATATATATGTGCTGGAATGTCCTCCCTCAAGAAACTTTTAGAGGCAGTGGAGATATTCTCAGATGTGGAGAAAATCACAAACAAAGTTACAAAAAGATGAGTAGGAACAGCTTTGTTATCTTTATATCTAAGTCAAAAAAAGACTTTGCCAAACAGTCAAGACTTCACTTCGGATGGCTGCGCAAAACTACTGCTTCTAAAACAGTGCAACTTCATAAAATTAATGCCCTTTTCAAATTCTACCCATTTTATTATAACCTAAATATTCCACAAAATGCCAACAAATATTTAACTCTTATCTAATGACAAGAAATCAAGGATAGTGAAGCACTTTATGTATAGCAAATCTGCTGATGCAGAGTTTGGGAATATTTAGGAGTCAACACAATCATGATGCATTTCACCTGAGGCAGCTTACGTCTCTCCTATACAATGAAAAATAGTACGACCTAGTTAAGTGTAGAAGTATAAATTGTGTCCTTTTTGGAACATTTTTCCCCCACACTGACTAAACAAATTGCATCTTTGACTTTTTGAGATCTGATATGCAAGTACTGATCCATTGGAAAAAAATTTTGGCAACCTTCATTCTCATCTTCAGTTCCTATATTAATACACCCTGCTTTTTACCATCTAGGAAAAAAAAATCTCAGTACGCAGTTTGGACAGATCAGGAGCTACGCCAGCAGTTAGATTCCACCTCCTCCATGGAAAATTATTGTCAGGACAAGAAATACATGAAAAATCAGCACATTCATCTGCTTGATCACTACAGATCCATCAAGTCTCCTTACCCCCTTCAAAAGCATCCCTCTCCTTACAAAAAAAGACATCTTTGAACGAATTTCTCTACATCTTTTCTATAACTCATTTTAGCCAGCTAACAATAAAAATGCTTCTTATTAATGTACTGTAATTAATTGTGTTACATAAGTTTTATTAAATTAAAAAAAACAGTAACACCAAACCCTGTGTCATTTTAGACATTCAAGTAACTACCTCTTTCCTTTTTTCCAGCCAAGAACATCCCAGGTTTGTTGTTTCCTTGCAGAAGCCCCTTGCCATAATTTAAGATACTATGGGAGCACAAGGCAGGGAGCAGTTTCTTTCGATCTTCACCACTATCTAGAAAATGCACATGGCACCATTTTGGCAAACACTGAAACTTGCTCTTCTGACAATGATAGCAATGTAGCCATAATTGCTTTCCATGATTTTTGGAAGTGGTGGAAATAATGTAAGTGATGACAGGAGACAAACTAGTACTATGTCTACTACTACTACTAGGTATTTTTATTTTTTGGGGGGGCAAAGTGGGGAGAAACACTGAGTTGTGTAATACCTTGCTAGAAAATAAGAGGGGAAAAAATCAGAACTTTCTTCTATATTGTGACCAACCCAGAAGGAATTAGCATATCTTAGTGACTAAACTATCTTCATTAGAAGCCACGGCAGAGCAAAATGACTTGACTTTATTAAGATATAATAGGGAAGTCTGTATCATTTCAGAACTGCAAATATCCTATAGAAAGTATTTGTATGGAAGTTGTCAGATATACGTGCAGTATTTTGGAAACCTATGACTTCTATACAAATATATCTTTTCTATAAGCCTGTGCATCTTACAGGAGGCTTTGCTTATAGATGCCAATCAGTCATTTTCATTGCTTTACCATCACTTTTGTATTTGCATTCGTTTCCTCACCCTCCCTTCATTAAATACTTTCCCTCAATAATGTTATTTTTCAGGAAATGGAAAAAAAATCTGTACATTTCCTGAAGTGGAGGGACAGGGTAGAAGAGTTTAAAACCTTGTACCTTGAGTCTCTGCCCCTTGGTTTTCTGCCCCCTCTTTGCCTGTCTGTCCAACTTGATAGTAGGCACTGTCTGCTCCGCGCAGGGTCTCCTTTTTCTGAGAAGAGAGGTCGGGGCTCTTCCTCCGGTGCCACGGAAGAAGGACAAAACTCCATATGGTTTCTTTGCTATAACCAAAACAAGGAGAATAAGATTGCTGGTAATTCATCAGTCTAAGCCCATCAAAGACTGCTAGCTCTTCTCAGGACTGACTCCACCATTAGGCAGGATGAGGTGATTACTTCAGGTTGGAGAAGCATTGTTCGCACCCTCACCCTCTTCCCAAGCAATCATACTGCCTAAGGTGAGGAAGAAAATACTTCTCCACTTCTAGTGCTGAAACAAGATTCAACTGTTAGTCTGGCTGAGTTCTGTAGATGGAATGGAGTGGGCAGCATCTTGTTCTTTGCCTCATGCATCAGAAAATGTCTTGAGCCTCTCCTGGCTCTTCTGTTTAGGGGCACAAAGTTCTTTGAAGCTTTCAGAGGAATTATCAGGGAAAGATTATTCTTTATTCTTTGAAGGGCAGCCTAAACTTCAGGAATAAAGTAAGAGAGTTGGGTGTGCTTTGGCTTGGGAGAAAAAGATAGCTGGGAGTGTGGGAGTGTATGTGTGTCAACAACACAGCAGTCATCAAAAACCTAAAGGGTGGTCACAAACAAAACAGACTCAGAGAGCAGGACAACATCAAAGTTACAGGAGAATGGATTTTAGCTAAACATTAGGAAAAACTTTGACAGTAAGATCAGTTTGACAATGGAACTGATTACTTGGAAGTCTAGTGGGATCTCAACTTGAGATCTTCAAGCATAGCCTGGATGACAGTCTGCTCACCAGGGTGATGCTCTATTTCTGCATTTCCTTCATTGAAAGGGCATTAGGGACAAGATGGCCTACAAGACCCTCTCTACATGATGATTCTATATTCGATGATTCATTCCCTTATGAAGTATCATCAAAGACAATACTTTTTAAACTATATGATGTGGGAAGCCAGTAATCATCTTTCCCCAATGTGCCAATGACTGGTACCATGCTGTGTCTAGTGGCTATAACTGTTTCTCATTTTCCTGGAAACTCTCAAGAGACTGGCAGCTGACATTTCTTGGACCAAAGAAACAAGTGCTTCAAGTAGGATTGCTCTAAGAGGCCTCAAATTTTTCCTCTCATTTTCATTTTCACACAGGAGGGACTTCTGCTTCTATAAGGACCCATGGCACCTATTGTTTTTACAAGTAGAAGGTTCATTAAAAATAACAGTAACACCACTTGAGAGAAAAAGGTTTTGAAAGCATTTATTCTCACCAGCTAGTTAAATGTTTCAGCTGGCACAAAGCTGTCCAAAGATACTTGTTCAGAAATAGAAAACATAAGGTGGAAAAGATGGCCAAGAAACCTGTGGGCCAGTAGGCATGGTCCAACCTGGCACCTTACTATGGCTTTTAGAGGGGGAACAGTGAGGAGATGAACAGGTTGCTTATCTGTAACTGTGATTCTTCAAGTGGTCATCTGTGCCCTCACACACTGGGATTTTTCGCGCATGCGCGGTAGCGTTCGGAAGATTCTAGAGCTAAGCAGCTTGGCGGGAACCCCTCCCCCATGCCCATACTGAGCATGCTCAGCCCACCAAGCCAACAGTCTCTTCTCAGTTCTAGAGTCCACCAGTGCAGGACCTGAAAGAGGGGACAGCTTGGCGGGTGTGTGTGACGGCACAGATGACCACTCGAAGAACCACAGTTACAGGTAAGCAACCTGTTCTTCTTCTTCGTGGTCTGTGCCTCACACACTGGGAGATTTTGTAGCTTACCAGTGGATGGTGGGTCAGGTCCTAGAGAACGGAAGACAACACTGCTCGTCCAAAACGGGCATCTCTCCAGGACCAGCAGTCCAATCTGTAGTGATGCACAAAGGTCAAGGCTTGAGACCAGGTCGCCACATGACACAGTTCTTGCAGGTTCACTCCTCGAAGGAGAACTGCTGAAGAGGCCACGGCTCTAGTGGAGTTCGCACAGAGCAAAGCTGGTGGAGGCTGGTTGTCCAATTCATATGCCAGGAGGATGGTCTGGACCACCCATCTGGAGAACCTCTGGGTGGACACCTTATGGCCCTTTCGACGACCACCATAGCAAACAAATAGGTGGGGAGTCTGATGAAAAAGACGAAGTCCAATGAGTGTAGAAGGCCAAAGCCCGACGAGCATCAAGGGAGTGAAGGGAGCACTCCAGAGGCGTAGTCGGGTCTGGATAAAAAGTAGGCAGGATGACATCTTGATTTAGGTGAAAGTTGGAGACCACCTTGGGAAGAAAGAGATGTCCGGTCGAAGGACCACGCTGTCCCAGTGGAAGACCAAGAAAGGCTCATCTGACCGTAGTGCTGTCAACTCGCTCACCCTCCTGGCCGAGGTGACAGCGACAAGAAAGGTGGTCTTTATGGTCAGGAACCTATCATCAGCAGTAGTCATGGGCTTGAAGGGCAGTCGCGTCAGCTGGGATAGCACCAAGGGCAGCGACCAAGGCAGTAGTAGCGGCAATACCAGTGGATAAAGGTGTTACAAGCCTTTAATGAACTGCTTGAGGGTAGTGTCCCTGAAGAGCGCTGCCGAGGAGGACCCACGTGGCTGGTAAGAAACGATAGCTGCAGGGTAGACCTTCAAAGAAGGGAAAGCCAATTCTTGCTCCCGGAGGTGGAGGAGGAAGTGAAGCACGGTAGATAGAGCAACAGGCGATGTCAGTTCACGGCATGCATCTGCAAATGCAGTGAATCTTTGCCACTTGTAGTGGTAAGAACGACGGGTTGACTCCTTACTGGCTGCAATGAGGACATCCCGTATGGCTGGAGCATCTAAGGGGTTATCCTTCACGCGTGGAAAGCCAGGAGTGGCAGGTCTGGGTGCAGCACAAGACGGTCCGAATGCGACAGAAGGTTTGGTACCATCAGGAACCTGAGCAGTTGGCCGCGAGCAGCCTCGAAGAGGGGCCCGAACCAGTGCTGTCTCGGCCAGTATGGGGTTACGAGAATGACGTTGGCACGATCCACAAGGATCTTGGCGACCACTCGGCCCAGAAGAGGAAACGGCAGGAACGTGTAAAGGAGACCGTTGCTCCACTGGAACTGGAAGGCGTCGCTGAGAGAGCCCTGACCCAGGCCGGCTCTCGAGCAGTTTCGGGGACACTTCCTGTTCAGGCTGCTGGGAAAGAGGTCAATAGATGGTTCACCCCACCGGGCTAGTATCGTCCAGAACACGGTATCGGAGAGGGACTATTCGTGGTAGCATGAGGTGTCTCTGCTGAGGGCGTTTGCCGTGGTGTTCTCGTGGCCCACCAGGTGCACCGCGACCGGGTGAACTTGGAGCGGTATGCACCAGTCCCAGAGGCGAAGAGCTATGGTGAGGAGGGTCGTTGATCGAGTCCCTCCTTGCCCGTTCACATAACAGACGGCCGTTGTGTTGTCGGTTAGGATCTGCACCGTGCAGCCAACGACCAGGTTGCAGAAGGCTCGTAGAGCTTTCAGAATGGCAAGAAGTTCCAGGGCATTGATG
>CAOKZL010004353.1:0-34436 GCA_948472985.1 Iguana delicatissima
CCTATGAAGAGCAACTTAGGGAGCTGGGTGTGTTCAGCCTGGAGAAGAGGTTAAGAGGTGACATAATAGTAATGTTTAAATATTTGGAAGAATGTCATATGGAGAATGGAGCAAGCCTGTTTTCTGCTGCTCCAGAGACAAGGACACAATTGGCTTCAAACATCAGGAAAAGAGATTCCATTTAAACAACAGGGATAACTTCCTGATGGTAAGACAGTGTCTGACAGTGGAATTGCTGCTTGAGAATGTGATGGAGTCTCCTTCTTTGAAAGTTTTTTTAACAGAGGCTGGATGGCCATCTGTCTGGAACGCTTTGATGGTCTATTCTTCCATGGAAGAGGGTTGTACTCAATGGCCTTTGTGGTCTCTTCCAGCTCTATGAGTCTATGAGATTACATATAATACACTAGAATAAGATAAACATACTATTAACATTCCATATTTACAATTAGTATCCTACAAACCAAGACTACATTGAAAATCTTCTTTGCACTCCACATTTAGAAGGGCAGTGCTTCAAAATCGCAGATGCAGTCAGTGTGCAAGTTGAGAAAAATGTAGGAGTTAAAAAAAAGGCAAGCTTGAACTTAGGGTTTGCCTTTGTTGCACACTAGCTGCCATCCATTTTCTTTATTTGCATGAATAGCATTTTGCAGGAGAAAGCAAGCGTGGTGTAGTGGTTTGAGCTTTGGACTGCAACTCTGGAGATCAGGGTTTGAATCCTGCTTCAGTCATGGAAACCCACTGACTGACCCTGGGCAAGTCACACTCTCTCAGCCTCAGAGAAAGGCAATGCTGAGCCGCCTCTGAAGAATTCTTCCCAAGAAAATCCCATGATAGATTTGCCTTAGGGTTGGAAGCTGGAAATGACTTAGGTCCCGTAACAACAAAAAATTTTGCAGGGATGTTGAATTCATTTCTGCAGTTTTAAAACATGGAAAATCTATAAATTTGCATACTTACATTGCCTGTTCAGGTGTCACTGTAGTAAGAAATGCATGACCAATTTGAGGGGGAATCCTCAACAGTATTGTATTCCTACTTGTCTTAGCCTCTACTTATTGCTTCAATTTACTTCTCCTCCTCAGCATATCTGATGAAATGTATTGCAAGACTAACATTTTACAGCTTGAAATTGGAGCTTTTGTTTTTCAAAGCAGCAAGAAACCAAACTTTTTATTACAGTATCATGGGTGGATCCCTCTTTAGCATAATAGGACTTGAATCTGATAAGCAGGCTCATCATCCTGGTCAGGGAAATGAAGACTGGGGGGTATTCCATATTATGAGAAAGCTGACTAGATCATTTCGCTCCTCATTTTCAGGTATCTCACACACAGGCATACATTTAAACAGTGCCTCAGATTCTCCAGGTCAGTAATTTTCTCTCGTAGGGTGATACTGAGGTTTTGAAGATTGTCAATCTTGCAACCATGAACCAGGATTTGATCCACAGTTTCAACTGCTGCAGCTTTGAAGTTTGTTATTTTTTCCACCATATAGGAAAACTTGTTGTCTAGAGTTTTTATTGCATTGGACAGCAAAACATTTAAACATTGTGGAAATTCAGATTGCATTCACTGGGGCATGTATGGGGTTCAGTATTTCGAGGCAGATTTCTGTCTTTTCCCTAAGAGCCCTTCCTACCTTTGGGGCAGTTGTATACCATTTCAGACTCCAAAGACAGGTAAATCTGACTGTGCAGGATGATCTCATAGCACAAAAGGTTAGAAGGCTGAACACTGCAACATTTTGTTGCAGTTCCCACTTTTTTCTGTAACTGATTATTGTGAAATAAGTACCAATCAATCAATCAATCAATCAATCACTTTATTATGGTCGTAGACCAGCATGAGAAGAGGTAACAGATTTTGCCTTAAAATACATGAAATATGAAATGCGTAAAACAGAGTGGCATAAAACAGAATGCAATAAATATAATAACTACTAAAAATTCACATGTAGTAATGGTGAAGCTAAAATCAGTTATAAATAGTCCCACACATAGATTAAAACCTTTTATCTGAGTCAGTATATTAACCCCACTTCTTTATAACTCCCTTGGGTAGCTGGTTCTATATTCCTGTTCTTTATTGCTGGTTTGTTATCTGTCTACAAGTGGCAATGGCAGACACACAAAATCTAGCAATCTTGTTTGCAATACGCGAGTCTTGGTCAGTATGCAGATAAGATATATAAAATGCTTCTGTTCTGCCAGAGATATTCCTGATAAAGGTGTAATTAGGGCAAGACGCATCCCTTGGTAAAAAGGGCAGTATAGAAAAACATGGTTAAGCGATTCTACAGCCCCATTAGCTCAAGGACAAATGCGCTCATGATATGGGATTCTTCTGTATTTTCCTTCAAGTACAGCAGATGGTAAAGCATTAAATCATGTCAAAGTAGAAGCCTTTCTATACTTAGGAATTATTAAATTACTAAGGTAATTAGGGCGAGTGAAAGGTTTTGTAGTAATTCCTAAGGTAGGATATTTGGTAACTAGGCTCAGACGATTTTGTACCTCTATATCCCTTATGCATTGTTTGATGGCAGATTTGGCACCGCTGAAGCCAAGGGCTATCAAAACGTTGGGGTGAACCCGTGTGTTAAAAGTTTTTTTATATAATGCCTGCTTCCACGCAGATTGAAATCCATCAATTAGTATTAGCGAGGCCAGCCCAGTCGGGCAAAAAATAAGTTTTAGCCAGTAATTGATCTTAAGAATCCAGGCATGGGTCTCAACAGAGGTCAAGCCCGCCTCAAGGTGCAGAACTGCATTAGGGACACAGCAAGAAGTGGCGAATATGCTTCTCAGGAATTTAGTTTGCGGTGCTTTGAATGAATCAACATTTTTATAGGTGCACAGTTGTGAACCATAGAGCATTTGCAATAGAAGCTTGGCTGTAAACACTTGGACAGCAGAACAAATATGCTGACCCCCTCTGGCATATGAAAATCTAAGCAGGGCTAGCATCCTCCTCTGTGGATTCTCTACTGTTATTTTCTTCTGGATTTCCCATGTCCCAGAAGACTGAAACACTACACTAAGGTACTTGTAATCTGTGGCCTGTTCAATAGGAATCCCATTTATTCGCCATTTATGGATGGCCTTCTAGTAAATACCATCACCCTTGTTTTATTATAGTTTATGGTTAGGGATTCATTGTCACAATAATTCGCAAGCTTTTTCAGGAGTCTCCTTAAGCCGACTGCTGAAAACGATAAGAGCATTGCATCATCTGCATATAGAAGGATTGATAAGGGTTGCTTTTGATCAGTGAGTTGATGTATAAGTTAAATAAGGTGGGTCCTAGAATCCAACCCTGTTTAACTCCCCTAAAAGTAGGAACTAAGTTGGAGAGGTGCCCCAGGTAGTTACATCTTACCTGGAGATGAATATTTTCATATAGGCCACACATAAGCATGAGCAGCCTTCTATCAATGGTGGTGTCTTCAAATTTCTTCCATAACCTGTCCCTAGCGATTAGATCAAAAGGCGACTTGAAATCGATAAAGGCTGCATAAAGGCCCCTCCAGATGAAGATGTATAGTTTTCCACCAAATATTGAAGAATGAGACCCTGATTTATCATTGAATATCCACGTTTGAAGCCAGCTTGTCCCTCATCCAATATGTTTTTCTGATCTAACCAGTCCAGCAGTTTTGATTGCAAGTGACTTGCGTACAGCTTGCTAATAATACCTAGCAAGCTGACTGGTCTGTAATTTGCTGGGTCTGATCGATTTCCTTTTTTGTAAATGGGTATAATAATTGATAACCCCCAATCCACATGAAAAATAGCTGATCAATCAATCCAAGTGAAAAGCTGAGCTCGGGTCCACCAGCCTAAGTTTCCTTTAAGCAGTTCTGGAGGAACATGGTCACTTCTTGGAGCTTTACCCAATTTTAGCTGTGAAATTAATTTGGAACTTCAGCCTCTGTGACTGAAGGCCATTCCGGGAGATTACTAGTATCAACTTTTGTATCACACATGTGTATGGTCCTTAGCATAGATGTTCGAAAGTGAGCTTCCTATGAGGATGCTGGGATACTGTTAGCCATCATGGGGACAGATTTATGAAGGCCTCCTGGTCTTATCCTCCAAAATGTAATTGAATCATGCATCCTGGATTAGACATTGCCAGCTTTTTTCCTGTCTCTTTTTCCCCCCTTATTAAAATTTTAGATTGCCTTTTCAGGAGAAACCAGTTCTTGGGGAGAGTCGACGAGTTCTCTTCTCTTTACGCTCTATATTTTGCAATTAGGGAGTTCTTCATGAGGACACATTCATGGTCAAACCAAGGTTTGGAGGTGTGATTTGTTTTGTGAGATCTGTTTAAAAATTTAGAGGTCAGTGGATGTTGTAAAGATGCAATCAACATTTGGAACAGACTCATACCTTTGGAGTGTCTGCTGTTAATACGGAAGAACGCAAGGAGAGATAAGACTCTGAGTGGAGTATCTTATTTATAGATTTGTCTAGTGCTTTGGACCATTTGATGTGGCATGATCTTATATTTGTTGGTGTATTTGGCAGTGGTTTATAGTCCACATAAACACTTTGTTCATGAAGCTTCAAGTGTCAAGTCAGTGGTAAGTGGTCACTATCTGAACAACACTCCACAGCAAAGTTGATTACTGAGGCCAGTAGATTACAAGAAACTGAGATGTAGTCAATTGTGGAAGCTCTATTATTGGAAAGGAAACTAAATTCTCCATCTTTGTCTCCTTCTATACTTCCGTTCAGAACAACAAAATCAAACTTGTTTGTCATGTGCAGAAGGCATAGCCCTGCATAATTACAACCCTTATCCTTTGACTTCCTATTAGGTAAGGGATGAGCCTCATCACTTTCTGGGGGAATTTCATGAAAATGAGAAAAAAGCATCCCATTGTTCTGTCCTGTCCGTGTATTGAAATCTCCTGCCATGATGAGTGTGGTTTCCAGGTACAGTGTAGTCAACTTATCTATATATTCCTCCAGTCTTTTCCAGTCCAATTTGATTTGAGTCAAAGAGAGGTGAGGGGGCAGATAAACATTAATAATCAAAAGACAAATAATTCTGAATCTGATGATTAATGCTGTGGCCAAATGATTCAGGGGGTCAAGTTTAGTGATAAGACTCCAAAGTTTGGTGGAAACAAATATACTTAAATCACCTCTGACCCTCCTATTCTTTGTACTGGGCAACGCTTTCAGTGTATGTGTGGCAAAGTTGTTTTAACTCACAAACCTCACAGGCCCACATCTCTTGCATTAGATCACACTTACTGATATAATTAATGAAGGAGGGATCCGATTGTTTGTTTCGCCAGCCAGCAACATTCCAGCAAACAGTGAGCCTGGAATTTTGCTGGAGCCAGTTTTGTCAGTTAGAGATCTGGGGAACTTCCCTGCATATGGGATTATCAGCTTTTGTATTTTCATTAGGTTCAGGTATTGTTCCCATTCCACTCAGTTCGCAGCTTTCCGAAGTGGCTTCGGGTTGTACACCTATGGAAGGTGTAGTCTTGCATTCCTGTCGCTTTTGACCCAGGGAGGTTTGTGTTGGAATTAATAATGATAAAGCATCCAAAGGGGTTAACTGACTGTAGATGAGAGGAATGAGGTGTCCTGGGCGGGCTGCTGTACATCTTGCAAGGCCATCACCTCCATGGTTGGTTCAAGCTGCATTTAGCAACCCTTTAACAAGGGCTGCAATTCCAAATCTTGAGAGGTTACTGCTTCAGAAGCTATGTTGGAAAGTGGGGAACTGAGTGAGTGGCTGCGGTTGTGACCTGTGACTCACATGGGAGTACACTCTTCCGCTGGAGTCAGATCCATTGAGCTGCCTGATTTATGGAGCCCCCCAGGGATGGTCATTTTCTGGGTTGGAGAATTGATGTTAAAGTGTATGAGATCACTTCTCTGGTCAGGAATGCCTGCACATTTCCCTCCCTTCTTCAACTATATCAGTGGGGTTGTATGTTTTCAGTTTTCCTCTTGAAGTTTTCCTCTCGAGTGTTCTCGTCGGGAGATATGAGAGTGAGTAGACGTTCTGCAGAAGAGCTGACTGCCAAGAGCATTTCTTTTAGCCCATCTAGGCTAGCAGCAAAGCCATCTTGGTCTTTCTTGGTGGAAAAGGTAAGGAAATCAAGCATTTCTTTCTCTACTCAGTCTTTCATAGTAATATTTGCAGCTTCTAGACAATGTTTGCAGAAAGGTTGTTCAGGAGGGAACGGCGATAAGAGTTGTGCTCTGGCTCCCAACTCATGAGCGGTAGTATTATTTTGGTTTATACTATATGTTCAAAGGGGCTTCTTTGAGGTGATTAATGCACATGTTGCATGGTCATGAAAAACTCTTAACAAGAAATATTTGAAAAGAAGAAAGAAAATCTTTCATTTTGAATAACATTGATGGAATAATAGATTCCTTGAAAATTATTTGAACTCTTTTGTTGCAGGGTGGGCTTGCAAGCCAGTCTATGGTAGTAATATCAATGGAATAAGGATGTATTCTCAAGATCTTACTGAGAGAAAGTCTTATTACACTCTGTGAGTTCCAGCGGCTCCTGTTGAACTTATTGGAGGTGATATGAAGCATGATTTGTTGCGTTTGTAACATCCGAGTAGAGTTTTTGTTGTTTGATCTTTGCATAAGCTGGCCTTGTCTCAGTTTGTTTTGCACCTGTGTGTCTGACCAATCTTGAACTTGACTCCTTCTTCCCCTTTCAGTTTCCCTCCCTGAGAGGTTAGGCCAAGGGAATTTATTACTCTGTGGAGCTCCTCCTGGTACTTCAGCGTGAAAACCTCAAAAGATTGTTTAATGTTGGTGATGTGATTATTAATTTTAGCTAGCTGTTTGAAAATAGATATAACTGTTCATGCAGTCAGGAGGCACTGATATACAAAAAGATCTAAGGTAGGCTCTTGGTGTTGTTGCTGGTGGCATTGCTTTTTCTGTGAAACACTTCCCTCACATGGAGGAGAGTTCAGCAGGAAAGTCTCATTTGCCTCCATAAGTAGATCTCTGCTATGTGTCTCTGTGCTGATTAAGAGAGGTGAGGAAGGTTCAGGCGTTGGAGGCTTCTCATTATCTAGCAGTAAGAATCTGTTTGATGTAGGAAAAGAAATCAAGTTACTTACAGATTCTTTAGAAGCAAGCATTTGGTCTATCTTGAGCTGCTTCGGGGATTTGGGTTGCTGGGAAACACCTGGACTGGTTCTAGAGCGTTTCTTGTTTCCCATTGCAAGGGACCAGGTGTTTGTTTACCTTGTACTGGGTTCTTAACTTTCCTTGAGTTACTTTGGAAATCTTCTTAGATTTTTCTCTTCCTTAACTGGTTATTTGCAGGCTTTAATATGCCTTATCTTTCAGTTCTCTCAGTCTCTGGGTTTCTTTAATGTGTTTGCCTTCAAGGACAGAATCCCAGCAAGTACTTTGTTTTCAAGGGAGTTATAAACAGTAGACGCAGAAAATAAAACAAATAAAACAAAATAAAAACATTAGAACAGTAAATGGTAAAACAAACAATAAAACTTGGCAGTAAAGCATTAAAACTTGGCGGAAAAATCAGACTACAAAGGACAGGGCAGCGTTGCTTGCTTCCCGAAATAAGTACCAGATAAACTTAAAAAAAAAAGGAAGTTTTTTTAAAAAAAATATATTCCAAATTACCCTTTGTAGTAAGAATGCCAAATTACCCGCACAAAAGAACAGATTCAGAGTAAATTGTACTGTCCACCAACAAAATATTTATTGTTGCTTTCTCTCTCTCCTGAAAGCCATACTAAAGAAAGTCCATAATCTGAGATCTCAAAACTGATGTTCTACATTTTGAAAAGCTGCATCAAATTTCTGAAGGGATGAATTCATTACTTTGTATAAATACATGCAGGTATGAAACTGCATATTTTATTCTGAATTTCTTTCTTTCATAGAGAGCTATGAAGGAATACTCTAGAGCTGAAGCTGGAAAACAATTTATCATGAAGAGATGACATTGCAGAACGTGACAATTCCACTGCCAAGACAATGGGAATACAGTCCTAACCACTGGATCTAGCTACCGCTCCAATCTTTATTGCTAGCGACCCCAACAGATATCTGGCTTCACCTATGGCATATTTGGCAAAAGTAGAAGTACCTAAACACCTCCTCTCAGCTGTCCTGGAAGGCCGATACAAGAAGATCCCCTTCTCAGACAGACTGTGCCCCTGTGGCTCTGGCCAAATAGAAACAACAGAGCATGTACTACTCCAGTGCTCATACTACAAGGACATCCGCTTCAGCCTTATTTCACCCTTTTTGCATAAATACCATGGATGCCTGGAGAATTCTACACTTCTCTGTTACTTTCAGACACCAATCACCATATAACATAATGTTAACAGCTTCTGTGCAGCAGCAGTTAAAATTCGTGAGGCACTGACCTCTGCAGTAGACTAGTTCCAACTTTGTCTTGTTATACTGGAGCTATGCAACCTGAAGGGGTATTTCAAATATTGTCTTTAACTTCTGTTTTTATCTTCTTTTTCTGTATCCCCTTTTTACCTGTGCTGGTCTATGACTGCAATAAATATTCTATCTATTCTATTCTATTCTATTCTATTCGATTCGATTGATTCATTCGATAAGAAACCTGTAGCCCTTCTGATGCTGACTGACTAAAGTTCTCATTACTGTTTCATTCCTGGCTGGAGCTAGAAGGTCAGATGATTCCTATCTCTCATTTAAAGGGTACAAAGAAGGCCACATCAGATATCAGTTGGGTGCCCAGAAGATAAGCTTGAGGCAAAGGAGAAAAAAAGTAGAATGCCCCTCTTTCCTCAGCAGACCTTTGTCTCATTTAGTAGTTTTGCAGGACCTGCAAAAAACCCATCCAAGTAATTTAAGGGTGAGAAAAAAAATTGTGACCAGAGGGAGACAGGCCATGCCCTCTGCATACATGGTTTCCACAATAGCCTAAATCCAAATGTTATTCCCAACTAGAGTAGGCCCACTGAACCAATGGAATTAACATTAGTGTTGATTTATCAAGCTCTCATTGAATTAACAGGTCTGTTCTGATTGGGACTAACATAGGCCAATGGGATTTAGATTTATGTACTGATTTAAACAAAAAGGTTGATGGTAATATTCTTGAAGATAAAAATTCTACACCTGTTACTGGAGCACCTGAAAATGTTGGCTATTCAACAGGCTAGGTACACAAACATTTTACTTTTGAAACAGATTTGTTTCAGAAAGCCTTAGGTATTAATACTTTTTAGTGCTGTGCAATGGTTTTAACTAATACTTCTGGTCATAACCATTACCCATTATGACACTGATTTTTACATTGCTGCTAGAATACTACATATTGTTTACAGTGGTTTCTACTATGGCTTATAAAGTATAAGCTGCCTGGAGAACTTTAAAAAAAATCTGTCTTTCTAATAAATAAATACTTAAATAACAAAGCTAATAGATACAGGTTGCTATGATCTCTCCAGGCAGATAAGCACTTGACAGCCTAATATTTTGTCTAACAAACACTTACCTTTCTACGCTGTTAAGATAGGAAGAGCCGTCATGTCCTCCCACTGCATAAAGAAGGTCATCCAATACACTGACACCAACACCACACCGCCTTTTGCTCATGGAAGCCACCATCCGCCACTCGTTTGTCTGAGGGTCATAGCGCTCAACACTGGAAATGGCATCCCCACTGCACCAGCCACCCACTGTGGAAATCAGATTGTGTGGCAAATGAATGGCAAGGTACAATACAATACACATGGGGGGGGCACCAGAAGCTCAAAAGCACTACACTTGTATCTTGTAAAACAACTGTATCCAAAGGGAAGAGAACCTGGATTTACATTCTAAGTAACGTTGCCCATGACATGAGATGAGAGCACACTGAACGAATTAGAAAGAGTGACTGCAGTGCTATCACATATAATTTATATGTAAGTGGAAATGTGTAATGGAATTTCAATACATCCTCTATACCAAAACACTCTGTATTAGAAGCAAATGCAATTCTATTTAAAAAAAATGGTTGGAGTGGTTTCCAGGAAATTATAGGCGGGTCAGTTTAATGTTTGTCCCAGGTAAACTGGTGGAAAGTGTTCTTTAAGATAAAATGATCAAGCCTACGGATGGCAAATTCTTAGGAAGACATGATTTCTGCAAACGTCTTACCTCCTTTACCTTTTACAATTCTTTAAGGTGTCAATAAATGTATATACAAGGATGATTTTGGAAATAACACTTGGACTTCTAAAGGCTCTTGACAAAGTCTCTCACCAAGGACTATAGAACAAACTTAGCAGACATGAGAAGTAAACAGTGGTATCTCTCAGAGAACTCTGCTGGAACCAATGCTTTTTAACTTGCCTATAAAGCTTCCAAATTTAGGGGTGAATAGGGACTGGGCAGCAGCAGTAGTGCAGGGTGATACCGGTGGAGTGTCTCTCAGAGACAACGGCACCATAGCTAACACTTGTTAGTACTATGCAGAAGGAGGCAGAGTAAATCCCTTCTGAGTATCTTTTACCATTAAAAATCTATGATGAGACAATCCAAAATGAAACAAGAGATACTGCCCCAATATGAAACTCACAGGTTGGATGGTGCTCAATGAGCTACTGAGAAAGAGAGGAGGATAATTATGAGTTGTGCTGTACCTAATGATGCAACTCAGCTCAAGCAAGGAGGACATTCAGCTGTTGATGTGCTCAGAGGTGAAAGGAAAAGTCTAAAACTGCACAACACATATTATAGGAATATGGAATGTGAGAAGCATGTATCAGGGGAAGTGTGACATTAAAACAAGAAAAGGAACGTACAGACATTGCAATACTTGGGGTGAGCAAGCTAAAGTGGACAGGAATGGGACATTTTGAGTCAGATAATTGCATAATATTCTACTCAGGAAATTAAAATGTAAGAAGAAATGGGATGGCAATTATAGTGAGGAGAGATACAGCAAAAGCAGTCAAAGGATATAATGCAAAGTCTGATTTAATCATATCAGTAAGACTTCAGGGGAAACCTATCAATATAACCATAATCTAAGTTTATTCTCCAACTACAGAGGCAGAAGAAGAATTGAAAGACTCTGTGTAGGAGTCCAGGAGGAAACTGATCACACACCAAAACAGGACTTCTAGTTAGTCACAGGCTATTGGAATGCAAGAGTAGGAAACAGAGAAGGATCAAAGACTGCAGGAAAATTTGGCCTAGCATCATTAAATGAAGCAGGAAACTGACTGACTGAATGTTGCAAGGCTAACCACTTGTTCACTGCAAACACATGCTTCAAGCAACCCAAAAAAGTTACTGTATACATGGATACCACCAGATGGCCACTATAGAAATCAAATAGACTACATAATTGGAAGTAGATCACAGAGAAGCTCCATTCTCACTGCAAAAACAAGACCAGGAGCAGATTGTGGCATAGACCATGAACAAAGAGTAAAAGTTAGAGTACAGCCAAAGAAGAGCACTAAACCAGCCATCATGCCAAAATACAACTGGAAGAACATACCTGTAGAATTTAAAGATAATGCGAAAAACAGATTTGCACTATTAAGCCTATTTGACGAGGAGCCAGAACAACTCTGGACAGAATCCAGGGACGCTGTGAGGGAGAAATGCAAAAAGACACTCTCTGTAGCTAAACAGAAAAAGACGCCTCAGTGGATGAAACTCTTCAAGCAGTCAAGGACAGATAAGAAGTAAAAGTAAAATGAGACAGAAACAGAATCTGGAATGCAACTGTTCAGCAACTTCTGTGCAGGGACAAGGAGAACTACTATAATAATCAATGCAGAGAAACAGAAGATGAAAACAAAAAAAGGAAGAACACGAGACCTCTTCTATAAGATCTGAGAAACCAACAGGAAATTTAAACCAATTTAAATTACAACCAGCAGGGGAATACATTACATGACCAAGTAGAAATAAAAAGATGATGGAAATAATACACAGGAGAGCTACAGTCCACCCTCCACATTCATGAGAGTTAGGGGCACAAGACCCTCACAAAGGTAGAAAAATTGAAAAAAAGATTTTAAAAGCTCATTCAACTCATAGAATTAACCAGCAGCAGATAGCAACAGTAGCCAATCCAGCTCACTTCACTTCCCATCTTTTCCCCTTCCTCATAGTCCAAAAGCACCTCCTCTGCCTTAGATCCACCTCTAAGTCCCACTTCCCATCTTTTCCCACTTTCTCCTCTTCCAGCAGGACCTCTGCCTTCTCTAATTTCCCATGCCATGATCCACTTCTAAGCCCCTTCCCATCTTTCTCCTCCTTCCAGCAGCACCTCCTCTTTCTCTAACTTCCCACTCTATGACCCACATCAAAGTGTCTCCCCATCTTTCAATTTCATCTGTTAGTTTCAGAAAGTGAAGTAGAAGCTGCACTTGAGAGAAATGAATCACCAGGAATAGATGGCATACCAATAGAGGTGCTTCAGTCTATAGGGACAGAATCTATTCTAGTTCTAACTAACATCTACCAACAAATATGTAAAAGAGAGCAATGGTCCACAGATGAGAAACACTCAATATACATTTTAATTCCCAAGAATGGGGACACCCGGAATTGCAGTAACCACAGGACCATGGCATTAATTTCCTGTGCAAGTAAAATCACGCTCAAAATTCTACAACAAAAACTTCTACCATATAAGGAGTGAGAAATGCCAGATGTCCAAGCTAGGTTCAGTAAAGGAAGACCCATTAGGGTTCATATTGCAAACATACATTGGATAATGGAGAATTTCAAAAGAAAATCAGCCTGCGCTTCATAGCAAAGCTTTCAACTGCATAGATCATAAGAAACAATGGATTACTCTTAAAGAAATGGGTGTGTCACTACATTTGATTGTCTTGATGCATAACTTGTCCACAGAACGAGAGGCTAGTGTTAGTACAGAGTGGTTTCCAACTGGCAAGGGGTTCAGGCAAGGATTCCCTATCTGTTTAACTTGTAAACTGAACATATAATACAGAAAGCAGGATTAGAGTTGGAAGAAAGAGGCATGAAAAGGAAGGAACATCAGCAGAAGTAATTTTGTAAGACTAGGAGTGGATTGTGGCACAGAACATGAACTGCCAATACCAAGAATTAGAGTAAGCTAAAGAGATGTACTAAATAATCACAGTGCCAAAATGCACTTTAAAAAACATCCCCAATGAAAGTAAAGACCATGTAAAGAATGGGTTTGCGCTACCAAGACTAACTGGCCAGGAACTGAAAGTACTGTGGACCAAAATTAGGCACATTATCAGGGAAAAATGCAAAAGGATACTCTCTGTAGGAAAGAAGAAAGAAAAGCTTCATTAGATGATTGATCTTTTGAACAGTTAAGGATGGATGAGAAGCAAAAGGTGATAGAAACAGAGTCAGAATCTTGAACACAACCATTTAATGACTTGTACATAGGGATTATCACTATCACAGAGACTGCAGTAATAATCAGTGCAAAGAAATGGAAGACAATGCCAAACAAGCAGTCTCTTCCACGAAATTAGAGATATCGACATGAAATTTAAAACAAGAGTAGGGATGCTACATGGGGTGGGGTGAGGTCAAACAATAATGCATTTTATCACTCTTTTTGTTTATTTTATATGAAGAAGGTAATGTACAGAAAATAGGATTACACTCAAGGAAGGAAATGAGAAAATTAAGGGAAGGAGCACCAACAATTTAAGGTATGGTGATGATACCACAGTACTAGCAGGAAAAAACCCAAAGATCTGTAATTACTACTGATGAAAGTTAAAGAAGAAAGTGAAAATGGAGAATTAAAACTGAAGGTCCAGAAAACGAAAAGAATGACCACAGACGATTTATACCACTTTACAGTGGGTGAAGAAGATACTGAAATAATTCAAGATTTTCCCTATGTTGGCTCAGTCATTAATCAAAATGAACACAGTAGTCATGAAATAAGAAGATGACTAAGATTTGGAAGCCCAACTAGACAAGGTCCTCCAATGTAAAAATATATAATTAAATTCCAGATTCAGAATCACTCATGGTGCCATATTTCCAGTTTGTACGTATGGTTGTGCAAGCTGACAGTGAAGAAAGCTGATAGGAAAAGAACCAACTCATTTGGAATATGGTATTGCAGGAGAGTTCTACAGATACCACAGAATGCCAGAAAGACAAATAAATGGGTCCAAGAGGAAATCAAACCTGACCTCTCACCAGAAGCCAAAATAACTAAATTGAAGCTATCACACGTTGGAAACTATTGCACTCTGGAGGAGAATTCTATGAATACCAAGGATTTCAATCAATTGTAGAAATAGAAACTTCTTATGTTATGTTCCCATATTTAAACCTCTATTCTGCCATGAGGTTCATTCAGTGCTCTAGTCAATCATCATGAGCAGAGACTTGAATCCTTGTCTCTCTAATCAGAACTGAGCAATCTATTCACTACGCAGACTACTGGCTTTTGCAAGTCAGTCATTAAAGATGAATCTCTTTATTGCAGTGTTATATCGATGGGGGCATGGCTAGCAATACAGTGGCCTTTCCACTTCCATGAAGGTTTGGGACACAGAACCCTTGCAAAAGTGGAAAAACTGCAAATAACTCGCCCCATGCTCCCCCTCCCATTCCCTTCTGGGGTTCTCCTCCATTCTCTTGCATCATGGCTCAGTGTGCATTCTCCACACTGGGGCAAAAAGCATGGGAATGGGAGGGGGGCTTCGGAAGCGAAAAGGAAGGTTCACAAGAGCCTCCCCACTTCAGTTCCTTTGTATTTTGCCTTGGTGAGAGTTCTCCACGTCAGAGACAAATGCATGAGAATGGAAGCGGGGAGCTCTGCTGGAGAAAAGGGGCCTTGCCCCATTCCTTTGTGCTTTGCCTGGGAACGTGTTCTTCCGTTGGGGCCAAATGCATGGGCATGGTAGGGAGAGCGCACGCATGAGCTTTGCCTTTTTCTTGGGCATGCTTGCCTCCTTTCTCCATTCCTGACAAAACACATGGGAATGGGAGAAAGAGAATGGAGGGAAAGTCACATGCACTTGTGAATAATCTAATTTGCAAAGATCAAACCTGTGAATGTGGAGGGAGGACTGTACTACTGTTTGTGAGCATCCAGAGGCCTCTGGAGGCCAACTGCTAGAGAGTATACCGATTAAGACTAACCTTGACTATAATCCACCCAAGCATCTTTTATGTTTGCAGATCCTCTCATATGTCAGGTCAAACAACAAGCTGGATATAATAATTCTCCATTTGTTTCATTGGCTACCAAGCATCTGCCAATTTTTAATAACCTGTTTACTTTACCTGGGAATCTTAATATCACACTAGAAATGAGTATGGTCACGCTCCCCTCCCTCTTCATACCTTCATCATATTTCTAGTGGAAGCATTTGATTTTATTATTTACATTCAGAGGCGTATGTGCCTTCAAGTCACCTGTTGATCTATGGTGACCCCATGAATTTCATGGGGTTTTCTTAGGCAAGGAATACTCAGAAGTGGTTTTGTGAGTTCCTTCCACTGAAATATAGCCTACAGCACCTGGTAGCCTACAGAACCTTGTTGGTGATGTCCCATCCAAGTACTAAACAGAGCTGATCCTGCATGGCTTCCAAGATCAGACAGGATCTGGTACCTTTAGGGCATTTAGGCTCTATATATTAAAAGGTAGGTAGTCACATTGAGATTTATACTGCATTCTAGTTTCAGCATTTGAAGCCCTTTTCTTATAATTTTCATGACAAGGGCAGATATCCCATGGAACCAAACTAATGCTATTGACCTAAGTTTCTTGCCTCACTGACCAGGTCAGTGCAGCAGTATATATTGCTGCAACAATGCATGTACATACCTGCAAAGAGTACTTCTCCACAGCGGATGGGTTTGCGTGGCCGAGTTCTTGGCCCTTGCATCAGTGGTCGTTCTTGTGGCAATAGCAGATAATTTTTAGCTTCATCCACTAGGTCCCTGGCCAGGAAAGATCGTTTTTATTTTCATCAAATAATTTAGCAAATCACAGATGCCATTATCCAAAACTAGACAGCCGATTCAAGATTTGTCAATTAAAATGCAAAGAAGACTGAGCACAGTTAATGGTAACATTTTGACTATCCCAGATTAAAAGTTAACAGTATTAATATTCCTATCTAACATTTAGATAGGTAGGTAAGTCACAGCAATTGGAGTGAATTGCTTCTCTGAACCAGTTTGAGAATTATATCCTCTGAGTAATTTAGCTTTCTTGAAAAAAGAAATTTCACAATCATATCAACATTAACTCATCGGATCAAGCTAAAACTCTTTAATTAGTCAACTTGCTATAATCCATGAATTTTTGAGTGGTCCGGTTGATATCTGGCTATAGGCACAGTTATATTAAAAGTAAAGTCCTTGAGTAAACTTCGTACAGGTTCAATATCCCTTATCCAAAAATCCAAAATCTGAAAAGCTCCAAAATCTTACAACTTTTGAAAAGCAGAGCTTCCTGTATGGAAAATGAGGGAAATTATCAAGGCTCCCTGGAGAACATGCATGTGCTACTTGCAAAATCTCCCAGTGATCTTGGTGCCCTTTTTTCCTCTCTAAGTTCATTTTGCAAGCAGCATACTTGCATTTCAGATATGCAGTATTCAACCTGTAGCAAGACTGTTTCACTGAACTCAGTAATGATACCACAGATTATGCTGAAGAGTAAGGTATATTGTGCTACTGAAGTATATGCTCCTAAGGATCCCTCATCCTTATCTGTGCAGCATGTGATATCCATGTGATTAATACTCCTTCCAGGAAGACCGTTAGATTGTTAGAGAAATTACTATTAGTTTCATGGTAGGATAAATGGAAAGAGAAGTACAGGGATGATCCAAAATTTGAAACAACATGATTTTGCCAGGAATGTAACATAATAGAACAGCAGTGGAGTTTGCTCATTTTTAACAGTCTAATCAAGGCTGCTTTTGCTGTGAATAGAGACCATATATGGTGTACATCTCCTTTCCTCAAAAGAAGACATGCCTCACCTCATTTTAATCCTCTTATCACCACATACTCCATAATAACTTCTAGCATGAGAACAGGAATTAAAACATAAACATTCCAAAAGAGCGGAAAAAAATCACTTCATGTCTTCTGGAATATGGCAGATTGACACACAAAACTAGTCAAGCCTCTAAAGCAGGCGTGCCAAACTCAATTTCATCTTGAGCTGCATCAGTATTACGGTTGCCCTCAAAAGGCCGGCTGTATCTCTAAGACAATATAAATGTATCTATTCTTTTATTATATTAAATAATTGCCTCTGCATTCAATTATTACTGGTTTTAGTAATAATTAGCTGTGAAACTAGAAGTCTAGGAAAAATAAATGGCAAGCAAATATTCATGTGTATAACTATTGTAGAATTTACTGAAAAATTAGTTTTGAAAACAGAGAGTTTTTTAATCATCAGACAAATATTACCAAATATTAATGTTTACTACATTAACTTTGTTTAACTTTTCGGTAATAGCTGAGACAGGCAAAACGAATTGTGCTCTGAATGTGCAATCTGTGGCATATGAAATTGATAAGGTGATCTTGCCTGGCCCTGTACACATCAAATAGATCCCATCTCACCTTGAGACACGATCACAGAATCATAGAGTTGGAGGAGACCACAGGGGCCATTGAGTCCAACCCCCTGCTATGCAGGAACACCCATCAACGCATTCCCAACAGATGGCCATCCAGCCTCTGCTTAAAAACCTCCAAAGAAGGAGACTCTACCACACTCCGAGGCAGCATATTCCACTGCCAAACATCTCTGACCATCAGGAAGGTCTTCCTGAGCTTCAAGTGGAATCTCTTTTCCTGCACCTTGAATCCATTGCTCCTTGTCCTAGTCTCTGCAGTGGCAGAGAACAAGCCCACTCCCTCCTCAACATGACATCCCTTCAAATATTTAAACATGGCTATCATGTCCCCTCTTAACCTTCTCTTCTGCAGACTAAACATACCCAGCTCCCTAAGCCGTTCTTCATAGGGCATGGCTTCCAGACCCCTCACCATTTTGGTTGCCCTCCTCTGGACACGTGCCAGCTTGTCGACATCCTTCTCGAACTGAGGTGCCCAGAACTGAACACATTATTCCAAATGAGGCCTAACCAATGCAGAACAGAGTGGTACCATTACCCCCCTCGATCTAGACACTATACTCCTATTGATGCAACCAAGAATCGCATTGGCTTCTTCGCTGCCACATTACACTGTTGACTCATGTTCAGATTGTGATCTACCAAGACTCCTAGATCCCTCTCTCATGTACTGCTATCCAGCCACGTGTCCCCAAGCCTATATTTGTGCATTTCATTTTTTCTGCCTAAGTGCAGGACCTTACATTTCTCTCTGTTGAAATTCATTTTGTTAGCTCTGGCCCAGCTCTCCAATCTGTCAAGGTTGTTTTGAAATCTGATCTTGTCCTCTGGTGTATTAGCAACCCCTCCCAATTTGGTATCATCTGCAAATTTGATCAGCATGCCCTCCACTCCTTCATCCAAGTCATTGATGAAGATGTTGAAAAGCACCGGGCCCAGGACAGAACCCTGTGGCACCCCACTAGTCACTTCTCTCCAGGATGAAAAGCAGCCATTCATGATCACCCTTTGGGTTCGGTCGGTCAATCAGTTACAAATCCAACTAACAGTAGCCCTGTCCAGCCCACATTTTACTAGCTTCTTTGCAAGAATGTCGTGTGGAGCTTTGTCAAAGGCCTTACTGAGGTCAAGATATTTTATGTCTACAGCATTCCCTTCATCTATCAAGCCTGTAACCCTATCATAAAAAGAGATAAGATTAGTCTGGCATGGCTTATTTCTGAGAAATCCATGCTGGCTTTTAGTGATTATGGCATTGCTTTCTAAGTAATTACAAACTGACTGTTTAATGATCTGCTCTAGGATCTTTCCTGGAATTGATATCAGGCTGACCGGGCGATAATTATTAGGGTCCTCTTTTTAACCCTTCTTGAAGATGCGGACAACATTTGCCCTCCTCCAGTCTGTTCGGACTTCTCCTGTTCTCCAAGAGTTCTCAAAGATTATTGCAAGTAGTTCAGAAATTATTTCTGCCAGCTCTTTTAATATCCTTGGATGTAATTCATCTGGCCCTGGAGACTTGAATTCATCTAGTTTAGCCAGATATTCCTGTACTACTTCTCTACTTACTCTGTGCTGCATTTCCCCCCCTTTCTCACCTCCTCCCCACACCCCAAGTTGGGTACTTCTATCCTTCTAGGAGAAAACTGAGGCAAAGAAGGTATTGAGTAGTTCTGCCTTCTCTCTACCCACCGTTATTAATTGGTCACCTTCTCCACGCAGTGATCCTATCATTTCCTTGTTTTTCCTTTTGCTGCGGACATATCTAAAAGAGTCCTTTTTATTGTTTTTGATGTCTCTGACAAGCCTGAGTTCATTCTGTGCTTTAGCTTTTCTGACCTTCTCCCTACATTTCCTGGCTATTTGCTTGAATTCCTCTTTGGTGGTTTCACCATTTTTCCATTTCCTGTCCATGTTTCTTTTAACACTTAGCTCAGCTGAGAGTTCTTCAGTCAACCATTCCAGTTGCTTTAGACACCTGCCATTTTTCCTCCTTATTGGCACAGTTTTCAATTGTGCTTTCAGTATCTCACTTCTAAGAAACTCCTATCCGTCATGAACTCCTTTCTCCTTTAGTATTCTTGACCACGGTATTTCAACAAGTAACTCCCTAAGTATAGAGAAATCAGCTTTCTCAAAGTTTAGGATGCGTGTCTGACTACACTTGGCTTCTCCTTCCCACTGAATGACAAACTCCAAAAGAGCATGGTCACTCCCTCCTAAGGATCCCACCACCTCCACCTCATCAACTAGGTCATCCCTGTTGGTCAGGATCAGATGTAAAATAGCTGATCCCCTTGTTGCCTCTTCCATCTTCTGGACCATGAAATTGTCTGCAAGGCAAGCGAGGAACCTGTTAGACCTTGTGGTCTTTGCAGAATTTGACTGCCAACAGATAACTGAAATCTCCCATTAACACTGCATCTCTCCTTTTTGAATGTGTGGCCATCTGCTCTAGGAAGGCCTCATCCATGTCCTCAAGCTGGCTCAGAGGCCTGTAGCAAACTCCCACAATCACATTCCTATTGTTTCTCACTCCCTTCTTACCCAGATGCTCTCGACTTGGCTTCCTAGATTTAAGTCCTGGACCTGTTCACAAGTGAAAACATCCTTGACATATAAGGCTACTCCTCCTCCTTTCTTGTTTGGTCTATTTCTGTGAAATAGGTTATGCCCCTCTAGTCCTATGTTCCAATCATGAGATTCATCGCACAAGGTTTCAGTGATGCCTGTTAAATCATAGGTATCAAACATCTTCCTCTCTGTGACTCTGTCTGCCCCTCAGCCCCTCTCTGTGTCTCCTTCTGTCCCCCAGCCCCTCTCTGTGCCTCTTTCACCCCTCAGGTAAGAAGCAGCATCGCCACGAAGTTGAGGGAGAAAGCTGTGCAACTCAGGGCAGCTTTCCTTCAAGTGCAGTCACCCCTGCTTTCGAGCAGGAATGGAGGCAGGTCTGAACTTGTTTGTCTGTTTGTTTAACCAAAGAGGAGTTGCATATGTAAAGTCAAAGGCTTTCATGGCCAGAATCCATAGGCTGTTGTGGGTTTTCTGGGCTTTGAGGCCCTGTTCTATTAGTATTTTCTCCTGACGTTTCACCTGCATCTGTGGCTGGCATCTTCAGAAGACCCTCTGAAGATGCCAGCCACAGATGCAGGCAAAATATCAGGAGAAAATACTAACAGAATACAGCCTGAAAGCCTGGAAAACCCACAACAACCTAGGAGTTGCATACTTTTTTCACTAAGGAGAGACAAAGGAGAGGAGAGAAACTGCCATGGCTCCTATCAAGAGAACTGGAAGGCTCAGGAACAAAAGGTGGAAATGCATTTGCACATGCATGCCATCCCACACTGCCTCTCTCTCTTTCCCTCTCTCTTTTTCATTCACACATAATCACACTCTTCCTGTTACCCACACACACCCTCACAGCAACACCCACCACCTTCCTCAGCTCCCTCGAGTGCACTCCACCTTCTGCCTATCTTGTGGACTCTTCCTTTTGTTTCTACAGGGTCCCTCCTTGCCCTCCACCTCCCACCAGACCCCTTGACAGCTTCTGAGACATGCCCTGGAAGGCAGCGGCAACAGTGGCGCCAACAGCGAGTGGCGAGTGCTCAGGTGGAAGTGGTTAACAGCAGCAGCTACCATGGCAACAACAGCAGTGGTGCAATGGAGCACTGGATCCACAGTTGCCCGGACACAGCAGCTGCCCTCAGCCTGGAGGCAAGCGCACAAGAGAGAAGAGGAAGCCATTGCCTGACTTTCGGACACCTCCACAACGTGGGTTTTTCTTAGGGAGTGGCAATGAACTTGACTGAGGAAGTCTTGGAGAATCCAAGAACTACAACAGCAGTTCTTCAATCGAGCCCACTGCCGCTCTCTAAGAAGAACCCATGTCGTGGAGGTGTCCGAAAGCCAGGCAAGGGCCTCCTCTTCTCCCTCGCGTGCTCACCTCCAGGCTGAGGGCAATTCCTGTGTCCAGGCAACTGGGGATCCAGTGTGAGGATCTGTTGCATTGCTGCTGTTGTTGCTACAGCAGCCACTTCCAATGGGGCTGGAGGGGCGGAAGCACGGGAGCAAGGAGAGTGGGTGGGAGGAGAGAAGGAGAACAATGCAGGAGAGGTCTGAGGGCCACATGAAATGGCCTGGCAGGCCAGATTCGGCCTGTGGGCCTTGTATTTGACATGTGCTCTAACGAGTAACTTCTAATAGGCAATTTCAATTACAAAAACTTTTCAGTTTTCCAAATGTGTCATTTCTTACCATCAATGATGACTTACCGACATTCTTCATCACTTTTAATGAGTGGATCAGAACCAACTGTGCCTACCAGGAACTTTGGACTGAGCAGTGGCAAGCGGACGTGTTGCAATACCTGTGAGCCAACAACAGTGTAAGAGAAATGACACCGTACAGGAAGCCTATCATACACGCGCAGCTTGGGGAGCACTTTCAGTGATGCTACAATTTAGTTAGTAGGTAATCTTATTACATTTCAAGGGGGTATGCTCAATTGAGATATGCCAAGTCAGTAGATGCTTTTTATTTCAACTATGCAATATACTTCTTGCACAGTACATAGTTAAACTATGGAATTCACTACCACCTTGGATAGCTTTAACAGGAAACTAGATAAATTCATGGAGGATAAGGCTTCATGGCCTCATCTAGGCTATGGATAAGGGCTAGAGATTACCTCCAACATCTGAGGTTATATGCCTCTGAATATCGCAATATGTATCTAATGTTAATCACGTAAGGTGGAAATAAACATCAAGTGATTATTAATAATTACAATGCATTTTCATTCACTAATCACAGCACTGGAAGGAAGGAGCAGGTTTGCTTCTGACAGCCTAATGTTGCCCCTATGCTTTCTTTATAACTGTTAAGCAGAAAGCTACAGTAGAAACCCATATTTTAATATGATGAAAATTCAGTGAAAGGTCCAGCTCTCTTTGTCCTTAACTAAAGCCCCATATGCCAATCCCATCCTCCTGTCTTCCCTCATCATATCCATTTAAGACTGGAAATTAGGAAAGGTATATCTTGGTTATATCTATATACCTTTCTAAAAGAAGCATACGTAAATCATGTGAGAAAAATATCTGGTACTTACCTGGGGGAGCTGAGGTCTCCTCTCTTGTATGCTGTATTTAACCCAGGCCATCACAGCATTGAACACTTGTTCTTCACTCCGGACATTCAATTCATCACTAGATATTATGTCAATGAGCTGATTGGCTGGAAGTAGCATAAACTCTTCACTCTCCATCACCTGCATGGATACACAAAACCACAGAGTTATGGGAAGATTTTAAAGCAATAATCTGGCTCTAGAACTGGAGAAGTGACATGCTAATTTAAAAAAAAAAACCCCACTGTGACGCAAAATAGGGAATATTGAATAAAGATGAAGACCAACGTGACCTTGGGACATCAGGTGGAATCACTTGCTCTGGATCGGGAAAGCTTCACTTCTGATCCTTTGGGAGGTATGAATTTCTGGGTGATCTTGGGCAGCTCATTACGAGAACGTCAGGTGTTCAAACTAATTTGGAAGCACTGACAAGGAGTCCTAAGATGCTAGTGAAAACAAAGGACCTAAAGCAAAAAGTGATCTTATTCTTTCCCAATCTTTCAAATTAACTGACTATTCATTGGTGGGTGAGTGGTGGAAAAATGCTCCACCTGAGTGGAGAGCAACCCCAGCCAGTAATACAACTGTACTTAAAGTTAAGGTCAAAAGCCAGAAAACAAAGCGTCTGAAACAAGATTACCTGGAGTATCGTAGATAAAGCTGAAAAGCCTTCCTGCCCTGTGTTTGCAGCAGAAGACACGGTGTCTCAGAACTAGGAGATGGACTCATTTGATCCCACCCCCTTTTCATTTGCATTCTCTAAATATACACACAGAGGCCATGAGTATAAATGCACTTCAGAAGAAATCAGATACTCCAAACGAAGCTGGTGGTGAAAGATAAGCCCCCGACAAGCTGCAAACATGATAATACATTTCTTCTAGGCTCTGGATAAGGAACAAGTTTCTTAGAAGACAAGACCCAGAGCTATCTCTCCCCTTTTTATGTATGAAACAAGAGAAAGGACACAGTATTTCTCTACTGTATCCCAGCAAACTGAAGAACCTTCCAGTAGCAACATAGTCATAGCAGTCATAGAGAGCACACAACATACTCTACACAAGGTCTACAGAATTTTCAACCTACTAATCCCTGGGATTTGAAAAACACATTTGTTTTGCTGTCTGCCTGTGTTTTGTGGGCTGTACTCAGCTTGACTATCATAGGCCATGCAGGTCTCAGCTCAACCCAATGGCTAGAACAAAGTGAGAGAATTATGGACTGAAAAGAAACATGCAAGTGTATTTCAGATGATGTTTTCAAAAAGAGTAGAAACAGAGATGGGAGAGACTACACTGTGGGTGCATGACTATGTGTGACTGTGTTAGCTACAAAGCATATCTAGACAACAGCTATTCCTTCTTTGACAAAGTACTCTCTTTGTAATGTATGTTACGTAAACATAGTTGTAGCTCAATTAATTAAGACTGACTAGACTGACTGGAGCACCAGAGGGAGCAACCATGGAGCTCACCAAGCGATATGTTGATAGACAACCATTACTACCCAACAGACACTCCCAGACAAAGAACATTCCATTTTTATAATGTTATATGATTTTTCCAAATCAGACAGTTTCTGGCTCAGTAAAACACTGGGGGTTTTCTGGCAAAAATCTAGCACACATGTGGTGGCACTTATTTCTCCAACAATCCTGTGCACACAGTCAGGCCAAACGAACCAAAAACCATCCATGATCACTGAACAAGCAGCAGTCAAGACTACCTCCATGGGATCTGTATTAATTATAGTACCCAAGTCAGAGCTGATTTGAGTGATTTTAACTGAAAAGTGCCCGGCAAGCTGTTCACAGTAGACTTTGTGTGATCACAGTCAAAACAAAATTGCTGGCTGGTTCTTTGCAGATGCAATAGTGGCAGAGAAGAATAGGTTTTTTGCCTGTACTGTCATGGAGTACATCTTCAAACTCCAGCCTGTGTTCAACTAGACTTTCAGTTTCCTGCCAACTTTGTTCTAATTAACAGGTTCAACCCAACAAACCACTCATATAGTCACGGGACACCCAGATCCTCCTCTACAGGTCATATTTTAGGTATCTGTGCTTCTTCACCTGTGCTAACTGGGATCTCCTTCTGCTGTCCTAACTCGTCAGACTGGCACAGATGTTCCTGTATCTCTAGCACATACTAAAGCACAGAAAAAAATGGAAAGGGGCTCCTCCTTAAGTAAGTCCCCTGTACTTCAATGATATCCAAATAAATGTTGAAATGGGAATTTCCAGGGAATCCCCCAAAAATAAAAGGTGGTCTACCAATTTGGGCCACTGCCAATGTTGAATTTTTACAAACATTTTAAATATACCCTTCCATTTCTAATTCTATTAAGACATTAGGCTGGAATCCTAATTCAGTGACTTACACTGAATTAATCCGCAGTTATACCACAGTAAGTGGTGGTTCTGGACACTGAGTAATCAGGTATCTTGCTTTTTCTATGCTATTTAAGGGCAACCAAACAGTGCCCATGTGAATTCCACCTCTCCAAACCAAATGGCCACTGACGTCTGCAAGGGTGCACCCTGGCACCATCCAGTTACTGCTGCCCAGTCACGGAAGAAGTACAAATCTTTGCCTTCCTCAACCCATAGCCCACACACATTTTACAGAGTTCTACACTCCCCAGCATCCTGCAGAATCTTGGCCCAAGTCTGCAGACATATACAGTGATTTTAAGGGAAGGGACTTCTAAGCCTCCCACATTTGGCTTAGAATATGACTCGTAAAGCAGCTCCCTTGGTCCATTAGTATCTCTTCTAAAACCCTTACTTTGCAAAGCTTTGCAGTAGTTCATGGACTATGGCTTTCCTCAGATAGTAAAGAGCGTCTATTAGTACCAGAATGTGGATGTGTCCTCTGGCTGAGTTTCTCCAATGGGCATACCAGATCCATGACTTCCCTCTCAAACGATAAACAATCACGATATTCCCTCTGTCAAGTTTTATGGCATCACCAGCTGTCAAGATGCCCCACAAATGGGGAACTCTGGGGATTGTTCTTTAGAACAAACCTTTTTCTAGAAGGAAATGTGGCCACGGGAGAGGGCAGGGAGCTTACCTGCCCATCTAATGCGATCTGAGATTTTGCCAATGCTGATTTAGAGAGGAATCATCTTGCTATGGGGCTGTTAACTGATTTCTGCAGTAAAGCTAGAATCTTGTGGGGATCAGAATCCCCCAAACAAGCCTTCACAGTCAGGGAATGAACTAGCAGCTGGGAAATTGAGTCACATTCCCCCTACAATTAATTTTTTGTGCCAATCTGACTATGAGCAGATGAGTATTCCAAGGACATCCTCTAATTCAGATCTTTACCATTTCATTGTTATTTCTTCTTTGTTGTTTTTATACATTCTGTACCAAACAGTGCTAGGTCTGTATATTCAGTCCACTTCTTGGAGAAACATTCATATCTGAGTCCCCTGGTTGCTTAACTTCATGGTCATCTGAGGTATGGACTTAACACTGTGCACTCCTACCACATAAAGACTTCTTACCACAGGTGTTGCAAACATGGTGGCCATCAACTCCCAGCACAACAAAGATTCTAGCCTTGTCAACATTTGGTAACTTATGGTCCCCTTGGCCAAATGATGGGACTTTCTGTCAACAAAAAAGGCTCTGAGGTCTGGGAGCCACATCTGAATACTGCAGTATGGGAGGGCCACACTTGCTTGACTAATCCTTCTACAACCCCCATACTCCCAACGAATTTCTGTCCAAAACAGGCTCTAGAGGATGTGATTGGCTGTTATATCCTATCTTTTTGGTTGAGAGTAGTTAAGTTGCCTGCAGGCCCTTTTTGTGAAACCAGAGGTTAAAAAAAATGGTGAGGGGTATAGCAAAGTGCATGTAATGAACTGCTTGAAGCCTGGTAGGTTATAGTCGTTCAGGCCCAAGTTATACATACAGGTGGATGGACACCTACTGAGCTAATCAAATCATGTGAGATGGAATTAGGAACTGTTGTTGTTACTTTGTGTTGGACTTTGAATACTTTGCACTGTTTATGTAATAGAAGATTACATATCAAGCTGTACAATTTCCTACACTAGAAATTGGTGCCAGAAACAAGTTCTGTATGATCCATATACCGGTCTTATAATAACACAGCTAACCACAAGACAAAGCCCATAGAAGGAAGGTACAAAGGAGCATTCTTCATGGTTGCTCAGAATTTTCAAAATTACTTCCCACAAAACAGAAGACATTTACTAGAGAACTGTTTACTTCTTAATCTGAGCTTGCTTTTAATATTTAGCATTCAACCAGTATATTGAATTTTACCAAATACTGAAATCATTATAAATACAAATGTAAACAAATGCAATTCTGCAGACTCTGAGCTCTTAGATAATCAAAATCAAGAATGCCAAAATAAAAATAATAACTGTCCCAAGCTAAAATGCATATTCTCGTTTACCAATTTACAATCAACATTAGTCAAAAGGAAACAAAGGGTCTCCACAGATTTTTCAAACATGGTCTAAAGATGTATGAGAACTGAGATGGTATAACGCTGGTAGATAAGACAAAAATGATTTTTTTTTACTCCAAAATGAAGTTAGAGACCCATATAGTGCAGCTCAAGCGGCTCATATCCACAGGAAGTTTGAATTCTGGACTATATGTCTCCCTGCAGATCAAGATGAATGCTACTTCTGAATGCTTTGCTGTGTGAAAAATATCTCTCTGAAGTTTTAAACTAACTCAGCAGGAAGAAAAGTTCTAGCCCAATTCTGTTGCTCTGATCATTGTTGTCGTCGTTGTTGTTGTTTTTACTGCAGGGGAGTATCATAAAATGTGTTCCTCCACCTGCACTGGTATAGTACACAATACCATTTCATTCTGCTACATATGTAGATCAGACCTAGGAGGCAGAGGGTTACTTACCTCTTGAAAGTTATGTTGGGTAAACTTGTCAGCAATTCTCAGAAGTTCCCGGCAGGAGTGCGTATCAGCAAATGCTCGAATGCCAAGGCAATTGGAAGGATCCAATTGTCTTTTCAGAAACTCACAGCAGGCCTCCTGGATCTCAGCTAGCTGGAGGAGGCAGGCAGCTGGCAGTAGGGTCTGAACATTGCCCTCTTCTACTGTAATTTGCGAAGTGTATGCAAAGTCAATTAGCAGCTCCATGGCCCTTTCATCAATGTCTCTAATCACCACTTCAGTCTGTCGGCTCTCTGCCAGCTCCCCAGTGAACATTGCTCGGAAGTAGGGGCTGCAAGCTGACAGGATCACCCGGTGAGCATAGATCTTCTTGGCCCCAACAACCAGCACCACATCACACAGCTCACGGTGCTTCCGCAACAGGTTGATGACCTCTAGTGTTTGCCGAGGGTGCTTGTCTGAGATGTAAGGCATACGAGCAGGCTGCGGCACTCCTTCAGGCAGTTTGTTGGGATCTCCAAGAGTGCAACGGCTCGTTACATCCATTCCGGTTTCGCCTGCTCGATTACTGGTACACCTAGCAAAAGAATATGTAGATGATACCAACGGTCTGACAGCAAGGACACCAAAAAGTACATGCCTGGATAAACTTATATAATCAGGAAAGAGTAAGTCCAGTCACTTGATCAAAACATTTTCACAAGCATTGCTTCCTCTCTGACATAAGCATATATTTTTACTGCTGATCTAAACAGGGGTTATTGATAGTCTTATCCTATTTACTGTATTATACTTGATGTGTATTCTCCATTAAGGTATTTCTTACAAACTGAATGGCATACAAATTTGATAAAATAAAAAAATTAAAACAAACAAATCTTCCACACATGGTCTCTAAGGTCTGATTTCTTTTCCCAAGGCTTCTGGTTAGAATAATTCAGGAATGGATTAACAAAAATTCCCTTTAGAAATACTGTTGTTCATATATGATTTTATTCAGATGAAAAAAGAGTCAAAGAACACAGCATGGCATTATTTTATTACAGCAAAAGAGGCCAACTAATACAGTCTGCCTTTGAAATAGTGGGGTAGCTGTTTTCTGGATACAATTCCAGAACAACACACTTCTAAAAATGACTGAATGTATCCAAAATGAATATTTAAGTACAATATTTAAGTTACCAAATGGATTACCATTCTTCTTATAACAAGCTGAAGCCAATATACCAAAGTTAACCTCTTCAATAAAAAGTAAGATGTCATTGTATTGGATCAGGTTATCCTACAGAGGGGGCCAAAGCTAGTGTTCCAGATAGTGGATGGCACAAACCAGTCCATCATTTGATAGCAAAAATTGGATTTTCTCTTGAATTTTTACTACTGCAAGCTGAATAAAAAGCCACTGAGCTTGAGAAACACCATGCAAGGGATTCAGATTTCCACTAACTGTTGGCTGAAATCATGAATATCTCCCACATACCCAAGATTAGACATTAAGAGGGCTCGTCCAACATACATAACCAGACTCATTCAACTGAAGTCAGAAGACTAACTACATCGAGCAGATTCAAAGGGACCACTTTAGAAGAATGGTGATGATAATCTTAGAATACATAGTGCTACAATGCTGTTTGCAACACAGTGGTTGAGGAACAAAAGTGAGTGGAGAGAACCAGATATATTGGTGTTTTTATTGACAAACCAAACTAAGAAAGAATTAATTGATTTGGCTAGTTCTCTAACAGTAGTTTAGTCAATTAAAAATATAGGTTGAGCTCCCTGTGACACAGGCTGTCAATATAATTCAGAACAGTGAAAAGTTTGCGCCTCTATTGTTGTTACTGGTATATGAAATGACACAGTGCTGATAATGTATTTAGTATATTGTACTGAGTACAGCAGAGAACCAGCATGGGGTAGTAGCTTGAGCACTGGACTACAACTCTGGAGACTAGGGTTCAATTCCCCACTTGGTCATAGAAACCCACTAGATGACCTTGGACATGTCACAGTCTCAGCCCCAGAAAACCCTGTCATAGGTTTGCCTTAGAGTCACCAGGCAGAAACGACTTGAAGGCACACAACAATTGACTAGGGCACTTTAACTTGTTCACAAATAATCCAAATCTGGGAGCAGCAAGATACCCAGCTTTGGAGACAACATTTAGACATCATATCATACACAGCTAGCAGAAATCATGATTCAGAGATCCCAAGCCAGGTTACTGATCCACCTGCTTTGTTATGTGACTATAACAAAGAAGGACAATTTCAATATGAGCTATTGAAATATGAGAATGGGCTCTAAAATGACAAATATGCTTTCATGGTAAACAAGTGTAAACAGCAAATGTTCTTGAGATAGTAAAATCAGCATGATATAAAGCAGGATTGAGGAATCTTACTGGTCTTGGACCAGATATAGCAAGTTTAGTAAGTTGGTAACACGAAGGAGTTCATCCCACCCAACATCCCACTGCCCTATTGTCAAGTCCATTCTTCCCAATGATGATCTTAGCTTCCTTCACGCAAAAAAACAAAACAAAAAAACACTGGCCCCTGCAAATGCTGGCCAAGTTGTTCCTATTCTGCACACTGTCCCAACTGTGACAAGAAGCAGCAGTGGATCAGTGACCCAATTTCAGGTTTCCAGATCATGATTTCTGCCAACGATGTATGGTGTGATGTCTGAATTAGTGAAACACAGTTAAAATTATCCCTCCACTCAAGATACAGCTGTACGTTTGAAACTGAGGACTGACCAGGTGAAACTGGCAGCTTTAAACCAAGATTTTCAGCTGTGGTTTGAGTTCTACTTAACATTTATAATAAAGTATTTTATGGTTTTAGGTAATGTCTGAACTGAACCAGCGTCTAATCAAATAATTTCTCTTTCACTATCTTACCTGCGCATTGGCTTTCCGTCCATGCACCACGAAGAGAAGTCTTCAGCCTACACTTCTGTGCCTGTCCTAAGGAAATGAAGAACGTGTAATAATCCATTCTGCTGATCTCTTAAGTGGTGAGGAAACAGTCAGACCCAAAGAGGTATATGTGATTATGGAATTAACACTAATTTCTCAGATATTGATTTCTGTTTCTCAATGGCTTGTCCCTTAACTTTATTCAGACCCTTTGAATTAAGGATAGGGCTGCAATCCTAATCACACATGTACTAGGAAGTAAGCTTTTTTGAACACAATAGGATATATTTAATACTAACTTGTGCTAGATCGTGCTATACAGCAGAACAATAAATTCCACATATATAGTTCTACCACTGCCATCAATCAGATTTTTTCACACCAAAAGCTGCTATCATAAACCACTTACCAGGGAGGATGTCCCACTGAAGTGTTACATATTTCTGAGCAAACACATTTTAAGATTGAGCTGCACTAGTGCTTAGGACACACTCTTCAAACCATTTTTAAAGGTTTTGAGAAGTGGCAGCTGTGCCAGTTAGGTGTCGTGGGAAGTACAGGGCAGCTAACAGAACCAGAGGTCACAGTAGATAGAGGCAAAGGCGTTCCTGTTTACACCGAAAAGTATGCAAGTCAAATTTAAGTTCACAAATGAAAAACGGAGGGTTTGTAGGGGTGGGCTGTAACTCACAGAACAAGGCAAACCCAATCCTTTGAACTCATATTGCTCATTTCATACAGAGCATCCAGTTCATAACAGGCAAGGCATTTAACTTTCCTGTCATCTTTAAGTTACTCCAAATTCCCCCAAACATTCACAAACAAGAGATCTTCCAAGTTGCCATCTCTCTGTTAAGTCTCACTTCCCAGAGATGTTTACAATATTTTGTCTGCTGTCTGCAATATGTATTTGCTATAAAATACAAATACATAAAGAGAATTATAAGAAATTAAAAAAACCTCAACCATCTGGCTGCTAAAAAGCCTAAAAAAGTTAAAAACCTTTTATACTTATACATCAACACATCTCATTGTTTTAACATGCTAATAACTATGTTAAACTACTATAAAAACCATTTTAAAAAAATGCATGCATTTAAAAATAAAACTTGTTCAGTCACTCACCCAGATGAAACTGAGATAAGCCACAGGACCTGAATAATCATGAATCAGTTCCTTCAACTCATTTTACCCATTGAGCAGAGCACGTCTGGTAGAAATTCTGATGACTGACCATCCAGATATCTAAAAATTACATTAAAATACCCAATAATGTGAAATATTTTCTCCATCCTGTCTTTAAAAATGGCACCCAGAAAATAAAATAATTCTGCTATTTCAGCACTTAAATAATTTTTTATTGATATTAGCCAGAGTTTTCAAAATATAGCACACAACCCATAAAGAACAGTGATACCAAACATGTAAAGAAGGAATGAGATACATGTGCCTTACATCAGCCCTAGCCAGCATAGCCAATGGAGAAGAATCATGTGAATTGCAATCCAACAACAACTGGAGTGCAGAGAGTAAATTTCATTTTTCCAGAAGAACAGATACATACATATACCATTCAAGGCTACTCTCATATGCTGAGTTCCCTGGGACTCAGTGGCCTACATCCAATTGCTAGTCCCAACTACAGCAGATCCAAAGATTCATGTGCTGAACAGTAACCAACAGTTTATGTAAATCCCACTGATTCAATCGGTGAATTCCTGTCAGAATTTGCAACTGGATTTTGGCTAGTTAGACTTAATTTGTGGGAGACACTTGCAAAATTGCACAGCAAATCCCCAAAGAAAAGTGGACGGACAGCTGTCAGGGAAGGAAGCATTAACAAATCTGAAATTCCCACAGTCTGCCTCGGAAACCTCAATGCGGTCAAATTTTTTTTTGCCAAATGTTACTAAGGCGTCAGCAGCCTCTAGTAAGGGGCACAGCTTACACGCCCCTTACAACCCCCTTTCTCCCCTCCATGCTCCACTCTCGGCTTCTAATGGCATTAACGTATCTGCTTCCTCACCAACACTTGACGTTTAGCCGCGCCGTCTAGAGGCAGCCGGCAGCCCCAGCCTCCCCAAAAGCATCTAAAGAGAACGGCTGCCTTTATATGGCTTGGCGGGACACGGGGGCCGGGCTCCGCAAGCCGCCTGATCAGCCGCTACCCCTACATGGAAACGCCAGGTTGGAATCCCAGGTCCTGGAAGGAGGAGACGACGAGCCAAGCGAGGAGGGCGGGCTGTCGCATGTGAGGGAGTCTTCCGGAAGCATAAGGCCGGCCCCCGCTAGCAGCGGCGTGTCAGGGGGCCCTCCGATTCTGTCTAAGGTTGTGCGCTCCGCAGCTCCTTCAGACTCTCGCCTCCCCGTGCCCCGTGAGTCCGTCCACATTCTCCCCCAAGGCGAGTGCTTCGCCCGCGGGCGGGGGGTCTTGAGAACTGCGCCTGCAAACTCACCTCCCGGCTGGCACCGGAGCTCCTCCCAGGCGAGGCTCAACGGGGTCGCGGGGAACTGGAGAGACCCCTCGCCTCCTACTACCGCAGAGCTTCGCCTACGGGTCCCGGAAACTGCCCCTGCCAGCACCCCGCCCCTCGCCCGTATTCGCCACCAGCCGGAACGAGCCGTCGCTCGTCGTCTTCCGTGCGAGAACTCCAAACGCACCGGCAGACGTTCCGCTCTCCCTAACCGTGAGCCGTCGCTATGGCGACGGCATCCCAACACTGGTACGCAGGCAGCGAGAAGACGGGCGGAGGAAACCGCAGGAAGGCAGTTTGGAGAGGACTGGAGGTAGGAGAAAGGCTTTTAAAATCCTGATTTTGTCGCAGATCATGTGGGATTCAATCCGTCCCCGGTGGGGGTGGATCAAAGCCTTATTTCACTTATGTTTTGCGCGACGCTCTCTGTGTCGACGGCTTTTTGCGCGTGAGGCGAAAGCTCTCTCCAGAACGGGGCGGAAGACGAGGCCGTTGTTGTGCTCCCACACGGTCTCCTTTATGGGATTTTACGTAGTCCTCCATTTGTAACCGTCCTATTGCTTTGCCTGTCTTTTTAAATTATTACTTAATTGGTTATTACGAATCAAAATTAATAGTTCTTAAGTATCAAAATAGTATAGTTGCAACAGTCATAGCGAAATCGTTGTTTCCTAGCCAATTGATTCTGGAAATTACTTATTTTTAACCTAGTTTCTTTAGCTGCAAGTTCAAAACCCGGAAGTCGTCAGTTCACCCTCATCTTCTCTTAAATAGTCAATTAAAAATTTCCGTTCCATAATAAAATCTTCACTAGAACCCTTTAGTCTGACTGTAAGAGGAGCCTTTCCACACTACACTGTTACGGTGCTATTATTCCACGTTCAACCTCCTTTGGAATCCTGGGGTGAGCGGCTTCCGAAGGGGCCTTTAGAATCCTCACCCGGAGAGCTCTTTGGCCTCAGGAAACTACAAACCCCGGAATTCCACAGGAGTTGAAAGTGGAATAATAGTGAAGTGGCTGAGAAAAGACGAAGACCTTCGGGTTCTTTCAAAAGATAGCAGGAAGCTTTATTATTAACAATTTATCCTGCGCAGGAGGCGACAGCGGGAATTGCATAGTCCAAAACTGCCGCCCCGACTGATTAAGACGTTCAGATTATATACCTTCACTTCAGTAATCAATTACATCTCCAGCCTAACACAGACCAGTACAGAAAAACAAAAGGTTACAGTGGTAGAAACGATACAAGTACCCTACGTAGAAGTTAGAGAGTATCCTATCTTCCCTAATTTTCCCAGCCATTCAACAAAGAACAAAGCAAGTCCTCAAGGCTGCATGGCTACATGTCTGCAGTTGAGATAAGGGGGGCACC
>CAOKZL010004354.1:0-33813 GCA_948472985.1 Iguana delicatissima
AATTTCCCAAACACAGTGATAATAAAGCAGGAACTCAAAAGCTGCATGGGAAATAGAATGTGTATGTTGAAGGGATTCCTTTGTTATGGGAGTAAAAATGCTACACTCAATGCAAACTGTTTTCATGTATAAAATATTATAAGAAAGACTTCAGGAGTAACTGAGAAGTAGACACCAACTATGAAAGTGTGTTGTTAAGGGGAAAAAAATTCAGAAACCCTTATTCCTCCAGCTGTGAGGGTTACAAGCTACAAAGCTGTGACGATAACAGGTTTGCCAGCCTGCTGGGCATGGAGTAGATCAATAGCTGTGCTGGACCAGTATTTCAAACAAATCATACAGCTTCATCTTCAGTGAAGCCAGTTTCATCTTGGTAGCTGAAAATACTTACATTTTTTTCTTTAGGAAGTAAAAAAACTCTGTAGGAAAGAAAAGGAAAGGCTGCATTGTATGCTGGAATGCTTCATAAAATTGGTTCATAAAGAATTGGTTTCCCAATAAACAAATTTCAGGTAGAAAGACAAAGCTTATTAGGCTGCCTCCGAGTCAGCTTTCCTAGAGCATAAGTGTTCCTCTTCATATTTTTTCTTACCCTTCACTTATAGGGTGTCTCGACATTTGCTCAAAGTGCATTAAAATTCCAAAAATTTTCTGTTCACAAAGGAATTAAGCACTTTGAAAATCTTGGTCTGCACTTGTGACTAGCTAACAGCAGTGTGTGTTAAGGTTGTAATTCTTCATTAAATCTATAGTATCATGCTATTACATATGTAAGAGAACCAGCATGATTAGTGGTTTGAGCATTGGGCTACGACTGTAGAGACCAGGTTTCAAATCCACACGTGGGTGTGGAAACCCACTTGGTGATTTTGGACAAGCCGCACTCTCTCAGCCTCAGAAAAAGGCAAAGGCAAAACCCATCCAAACAAAATCTTGCCAAGAAAACTCTGAGATGGGATTGCCTTAGGGTTGCCATAAGTCCAAAGTGACATTGGCATACAACAACAACAATATACAGAATCAGAGAATCAGAGAAATGTAGAGGTGGAAGAGACCCTAGGGGCCACCCAGTCCAACCCTGTGCCATGCAGGAACATACATCAAAGCACTCCCAAAAGATGGCCATCCAGCCTCCATTTAAAAACCTCCACCACACTTTGAGGCAGCATATTCCACTGCCAGACAGCTCTGACCATCAGGAAGTTCTTCCTTAGGTTCAGGTGGAATCTCCTTTCCTGCAGCTTGAATCCATTGCTCCTTGTCCTGGTCTCTGGAGCAGCAGAAAACAAGCCCACTCCCTCCTCTACATGGCATCCCTTCAAATATTTAAACATGGCTATCATGTTTAATATTGGTGATTAAAAAACAAACTACCAGTACTTCTCCCTCATTTGTCCTGGATCCTAGAAGAATGCAGTTAATCAGTGTGTGTGTGTGTGTGTGTGTGTCGTAGCAATTAACAAACAACAGTGAAAAAATATAGCAAAAGCAAAATATTTGGGCCTTCACATGCAAGATGGCACTTTAGAACACATGTTTCCAGCTTTGCTTTAGTGCAGTGGTTCTCAACCTGTGGGTCCCCGGATGTTCGTGGACTTCAGCTCCCAGAAGCCCTGAGCATTGACCATAGTGGCTGGGGCTTCTGGGAGCTGAAGTCCACAAAACATCTGGGGACCCACAGGTTGAGAACCACTGCTTTAGTGGATGATAGTGTCATCCTCTAAGCTGAGGCCATGTGGTGCTAGGATCTTAATATCCAAAAATTCACCCTTTTGTCCAAAATCTCTGAAGGCAACTCAGTACCAAACAAGGGCCATTTCTGCACTAGACTGTTATAGTGCTATCAATTCCACTTTCAACATCCTATGGAATTTGGCCTTCGAGGCCTCTCCCTAAACTGCTAACCCCAGGATTCCATAAGATGTTGAAAGTGGAATAATAGCACTAGAACAGTCTAGTGTGGAAATGGCCTTTGTGACACCCAGTGGCAAAGAGGACATGAAGGAAAGGGATATGAGGGTGTTCAGTTGCACTGCTAGATGTAAACTTGATTGAAGGGTGGATAAAGCTGATGTGTAATATAAACTTTTCTAAACATTCCTTTACCTTAGTCTTGACCATAAAGTTGTCATCAGTGTATCACCACCATATGAGAGGTTTGTCGCTTGCCTTTTTAAGGATATTTCCTAGTTGGACCATGAACACATTTGCATTATAAGGAATTATACAAGCATCCATAGCTGTACCATGTAGCTATAAGTAGTGATCTCCATTGAATGGGGAACGGGGAATTACTGCAAGTGATGAATAGCCTTGCTAAAGAGGTAGTAAGTTCTGTTGGAGGATCATTAGAACTTCTAGTATTAAGCTGAATCTCATCAGCATGTGGGATGTTGGTGTAAAGAGATGTAACGTCCAATGTAACTAGCATTGTTTCTTTACCAATTTAATTACAGTTGATTTAAAGACTCAGTTCTGAGTAAGAAGTCGTTGGTGTCTTCCATATATGTTGGAAGAGTTTTTACCAAGTCTTGTAAATTTAAGTCGACATAGAGAGTGATCCTTTCTGTGGCTGGGTTATGCCTGAGACAATAGGACAGCACTCATTATTAAAAACAATGATGCTTGGTAAGATAGAGGACAGGAGGAAAAGAGGAAGACAGCATTGCAGGCAGACAGACACAATCAATGAAGCTATAGCCCTGAATCTACAAGAACTGAGCAGGACAGTTGATTCCCAAGTCAAAGTTGATTTGGTGGCAGCTAACAACAATAATATAAGCCCATTTCCTCACGGGGGAGAGAATCGCCCCACACCGCTACTTACCGGATCTTCTGGCTACCCAGTCCGTTCCAGGCTGCTCCGGAGCAGTGCATGGTTGTCGATCCGCTCTGCTCCGGCGTCCAAAATGGCGGCTTCTGGTTGGTCGTGGGTCTTGACCAAGCGCTGAAGCTCGTCAGCCTACAGCCCGCCCTCGGCAGATTGCAGGCTTGCATTGGTGCGGGCCTGTGAATCTGCACAAGGGAGCAGGCTCGCAGTGGCACGCTCCGTGCTTTTGAAAGACTGGAAAAACCAGGTCTTTCAAAAGCATGCTGGAGGACCACTTGGGGTCGTTCCAGAGTGGACTGAGGTGCGGATCTGCAGTAAGTAGTGCAGACACAGTCTGCTCCAAGGTGCAGACATCCTCCGTGGAGGACACACTGCACTGTTTTTATTACCCCGTGTGGAAATGGCCAAAAAATCCAGCGCTGGAGTTCGGATTTATAAGCAGATCAGCTGTGTTTTTCTCAAGCAGCTCCTTGTTAGCAAGGTTTTGTATGATTTCAGTGGCATGTTCACTTAGTTCTGTGATCATGTCTTTGTCTAGAAATGTTTGTGTTTTTTCATCTTTCCATTGTCTGGCCTTTTGTGTTACAGCAGCACCCATTTGTCGGCAGGCTTTTTGACAATATCTGTTTGTGTCTGGAGATTCCTCAGGATCATGCTCTCTCTTCTTTGGAAAGGTTGCCATCAGTAGGTATTGGTCTGTGATTGCTAATGATTCTATTAATTGATAAGAAAAAGGTTTCTAAGACTGGATTTCTATTGCTTTTAGGTGTCCAAACATTAGCTGCATTCATCAACAATATTTCCTGTGCAAATAACGCTGTTTTAGGTGCATAAAAGTGTGAATTGTTCAAAGAATAAGTCCTAATATAAACATTCTTGGCACACCCAGATTATCTTCATCTGGGTTCTTCATTCTCTTAATGGGGGTTGTGACCATTTTTTGACCATTTTTTTTGCTCCATCCCTATCAGAGACTCATGTTTAAGATGCAGAAGGCTGGAAAGCAACCAACTTTCCCCTTGTGCAAACTGGTAGGTTCTCCCCATCTCTGTTTTCTGAAATGCTACAAATGGGAGCTCATCAGTTGGGAAGAGTTTACCCTCCGAGAAATGCTTATGGTTTTGCTATTCGACGAGAAACCTAAGAAATTCATACACAGAGAGTGGCAAAGATCAGGGGGAGCTACAGGTAGAGAGAAGGCATTGTACTCCCCCTCAAAAAACAAAAACAAAAAAAAACACCTCCCTCCCAAATTACATTTTCCTTCAACCCTCAAATTTGCAGCATTGCAGTAACTTAAAACCTGAGCTGAGCATTTAGGAGTAGAGTTTACGCATCCAAAGCAAAAAGGCAAGCAGAACGACCAAGGGAATACAAACACAGCAAACAGGAGAGTTCGAGATATGAACCATTTCTAGTGTCTCACTTTTTTGTCATGTTGGGAACTGATGGAAACTTTAATTGGCAAGGGAAGACTTCTTATTGGGGAGGGGCAATCTCAATTTGGCCCTCCCTTATGGTTACACCCATGACAAAGGTCGCTGTGAAGATGCAGAGACACAATATTTGTCCGTTACAGGAACTGGAACATCATGTCTCCAGAAACATGCTGACTTGGGAACTGAAATGTTCCAGTGAGAAGGAAGGTTTTAAGCGACAGAAATGCCCATCTCTGATGGATGCACATTCTTCTTTGCTGCTTTAATGTTCCTCAGTTGGCAGAGCTGGGGACATTCTGTGGTGGAAACAAAGCTCAGGGGAAAATGCTGCAGCTGTTGTCACAGTGGCTAGTTTGACCGTGGGTTTGTTAGAGGGAAAAGGTCACTGAAAACTAGTCATCTCTTCTCATTCGCGGGGGTTAGGGGCTCAAGACCCCCATGGAAGTGGAAAACCACAAATATCTGTAGCCTCTGCCCCCAAACCATATTTAGCAGAAACCTAGATTGAAACATACAGTACAAAATACATTTGAATCTGCAGTGGGAAGCATGCAGCCACCAGGTTCTTCTTTTGAGGCAGCAGCGTTCCTTTGCAAGGCAGAAGTGGGCATCTGGCCGGGCGTGCTACCATCTCTGTTGTTGTGCTGCATCATTTTTAATAGGGACTTACAGCCCTCATCAGGCATTCCAGTCTCTCTCAGTCTTACGAGGCTTGTAGAGAGACTGTGAATGTGAGGCAAGACATATCAGTCCCTCTTGAAAGTGGCATAAAGCAGCGGTGGAAGGGGCAGCAAATAATCCACAAATAAGTCTGTGAATATTAAACCTGTGGATGTGGAGGGCCTTGCAGAGGTGTGCATTAGTGAGCCAAGGTGCACTTTGTCCTGCAGCTGTTCTCAGGAAGTGCAAAATGGCTAACTTCAACCAGCTTCAACAACCAATGAAATTCTTTTCCATTCCTGAGCGCTATGGGTGTCTGGGGATGTTATATGAGGCCTGTGACTCTAGGGCGAACGGAGAAGGAGAGTCTATTGCCTGGTACTGTTGGATAGTATTGGTGGCACTGCTGAGATAACCAGTGCAGCAGAACTGATAGACAGAGAGATAATGTGACACTTTAAAGACAAATAGGTTTTCTTTGACATAAGCTTTCATGATCTACAACCCAGTCCATGAAATGGTCTGAAGAAGTGGGGTACAGTCCATGAAAGCTCATGTCATGCCCCGTCCCAGGACCCAGACAGGACCTTTTCCAACAGCCACACCCCAGAGACATGAAAGCGACAGTACTTACGGCAGCCAGTGCAGGTGGAAAAGAGAAAGCCCAGGAGTCTGGAGGCATTTATATAAGAAAGACTCATTAATTAAGTCAATAGCTGGTTAATACTCTAAGCCTGTATAACAAGAGACCAGGATGGGAGGAAGCTATTGCAGCCAACTGATTTTATTGGTGGTAGCCGCCCCGCTTACTCCTGAATTCCTAGTTCGCACTCTTAGAACTCTTGATCTTCACTTCATTTATGGATTTTGCCGTTGGACTCACTCTCTCTTCTGAACTTACAGTAAACTTGGACTCTCTCTAAATTTACTGCAAACTCAGACTTCAAAAAAAAAACACCTTTGCTCACTGGCTCCTGTTAATGGGCTAATTAGACAGGGAAGGGCTGCTGGCCCAGGACAGCTCAAGCCAAAGAAAAGTTGCATGTCTGTAAGGTTTGACGTGACCACCAACAATGTATAGTGGTTTGAGAGAGCCAGTGTGATGTAGTACATTGCACTATAACTCTGGACACCAGAGTCTGATTCCCCACTCAGCCACAGAAACCCACTGGGTGATCTTTGGTGCATCAGCCCCTAGAACCCCAATGATAGGTTTGCCTTACGGTTGCCATAAGCCGAAGGCACCCAACAACAATAATAGTGGTTTCAGTATGTGAGTGTCTGGGAAATAAGGTTTCAAATCTTGACCTAGCCATGGAAACCCACTGGGTAGCCTTAGGCAAATCACACTCTCTCTGCCACAGAAGAAGACAATGGCAAAGCTCTTCTGAACAAATCTGGTCATGGGTAGGGTCATCAAGGTAGTGTAGTGGTTTGAGTGCTGGACTAAGACCCTGGCAGACCAGGCCTATCTAAATAGAATCATATAATCATAAAGTTGGAAGAGACCACAGTGGCCATTGAGTCCAACCTCTGCTGTGCAGGAAGAAATACTCAAAGCACCCCCAGTAGAGGCCATCCAGCCTCTGATTAAAAACCTCCAAGGAAGGTGACTCCACTACACTCAAGGCAGCATATTCCACTGTCTAACAGCTCTGACTGTCAGGAAGTTCTTCCAGATGAAATCTCTTTTCCTGTAGTTTGAATCCGTTGCTTCATGTCCTAGTTTCTAGAGCAGCAGAAAACAAACTTGCTCCACCTTCAACATGACATCCCTTCGAATATTTAAACATGGCTATCCTGTCTCCTCTTAATCTTCTTTTTGTCAGGCTAAGCATACCTAGCTCCCTAAGCCGCTTCACGTAGGGCATGGCTTCCAAACCCTTTACCATTTTGGTCACCCCGCCTCTGGACACATTCCAACTTGTCAATATCCTTCCTGAACTGTGGTGCCCAGAACTGGACACAGGATTCCAAGTGAGGTCTAACCAAAGCAGAATAAAGTAGTATTATAACTTCCCTTGATCTCGACACTATATTCCTGTTGATGCAGCCTAGAATTGCATTGGTTTTTTTAGCTGCCACATCACACTATTGACTCATGTTCAGCTTGTGGTCCACTAAGACTCCGAGATCCCTTTCACATGCACTGTTTTCAAGCCAGGTATCACCCATCCTATATCTGTGCATTTCATTCTTTCTTCTTAATTGTAATACTCTACATTTTCCCCTGTTAAAATTCATTTTGTTAGTTTGCTTGCTGGCCAAAAGGAGAGCAGAGAGAGGCCATGTGAGCCTTCCTCAGGAGGGAGTTCCACAGCCTTGGAGCAGTCAGGAAGGAAGCTGTCTCCCATGTTTTCTCTGGGCAGGCCTGCACTATTGGTATCATTTGCAATTCCAGCGAGGAACACATGCAGCCTTATGGAACAAAAGAAAAGCTGTGCTTCTACAGAGAGTACCTTCAGAAGCTGCTGAAAAATGCCTGTACACTGGGAGAAATGCAGTGAATCTTTGCTTTCCCTGACAGCCAGGTGTTGAGCCCAGGACAGCCATGGCGCTATTGGCACCCTCGCCTTGATACAGCCAAGGAGATCTCTCTACAGGAGTCAGAAAGTGTTATCCCCTCCCCAGATTGTCTGCTGGTGTGCGTGGCTCAGAACACTTGGGATTGTTGGAGCCCTGGTGGCACAGTAGTTAAATACCGGTACTGCAGCCACAAGGTTGTGAGTTCGATCCTGCCGGACTCCAGGGTGACTCAGCCTTCCAGTCTTCTGCAGGTCGGTAAAATGAATACCCACTTGTTGGGAGCAATTAGCTAAAATACACGTAAACCGCTTAGAGAGCACTTAGCTGATAAGCAGTATAGAAATACATGTTATTGCTATTGTTATTTTTATTTATACCCCGCTTTTCTCCTCGAAAGGACTCAAAGCAGCTTACAATAATTTAAAAGAGAACATAGTTAAAAATATAGCATGCAAAAATTAAATGAACAATAGTAATTAAAACAATATTAAAATACATATTAAAAACAATAAACAAATGACAATTAAAATAACCAGCATCTTTCTTCGTACTAATCGCGTCTTAAATGCCTGCTGAAATAAGAATGTCTTTAATTGTCTCTGGAAGGCAGGCAGGGAGGGTGCCAGTCTGACCAATCTGAGAAGGGAGCTCCAGGGGAGCAGCCACTGAAAAGGCCCTCTCCTGCGTTTCCACCAAATGCACCTGTGAAGGTGGTGGGACAATGAGAAGGGCCTCTCCAGCACATCTCAAAGCCTGGTTTGTAGGGGAGAATACGGTCCTTCAAATAACCTGGACCTGACTCATGTAGGGCTTTAAAGGTCATCACCAGCACTTTGAATTGTGCCTGGAAACAGACTGGGCACAGATGAAAAGATGGTTAAGCTAACAACTAATTGATGAAGCAGAGCATGAAGTGGAGCCTGTTTTCTGGGAACTCATCTCAGACTGCACCATGTAACATGAGGTTCTTTGGAAGCGGAGCTTCGTCATGGGCTGGGTTAACAGACACAGAAAAGAGGAGAGTGTTAAGAGAAAGACTGCAGATGTCATACTCCAAACAGCAAAGGTTTAGAACCCTGTCTACTTGCTTAAAAACATGTTTTGGATCAACACACAGCAAGGGAAATGGGCAAAACTCCTGCACCTCAGCTTCTCAAATGCATGGAGAGTGACTGTGCCTAGGGGAAGCCTTACAGTTTGGGCTTGTAGGTTTCTATAGGAAGAAAACAGCGGAATTAGAGATGGAGGGGCAAGGCTAGCACAGTCCTGTCTTTCCGTGTTGATTCAATGTGCTCTGTAAGCAAGTTAACAGGATCCTTCCTGCAATTATTCTTGTAAACAAGGCTTAGGGAAATGGATTTTATGTCATATCCAAGGCCCTCCTATAATGCAGGGAAGCTTTTACCTGCACGGTGTCTGCTTCTGCCCTGAGGAATGGGGTCAGGAGTCACAGGAGGTATTGCCAGTAACTCCCTATAAAGTTATTTTGGCAGATCTCTGGCTTATAGTGCCTTGTGCTCCAGATCTCAACACCATATTGAATGTGAGCAACTGCTTTTCTAAGAAATACTTTCAGTGCTCGAATTACCATCTGCATTTCCTAGCATTAAAAAAAAAATCAAAATAGCTTGTGCTCTCTTCTATGCTGTTACTTTAATGTTCTGCAACTAAATCTTCCAAGAATGTTTCTCGTTAAAATGTAATCCCAAAATGTACCCCTAGGGTGTATAAGTAGAAACCTCTTCTATTTTATTGCCACCTAAATTCCAATTACCTGCCACCTTAATTTTTGTGTGATTAATGATAAGCAGTTCTCTTTGAAAGAAAGTATGAAGTTTATTGACTTCTTTTCAGCCCAGTTTTACCCATGGATAGCAATACAGTGTCATCAGCATACATTAGAACTGGAATTTTACAGTTGCCTAGGCAGTTTAGCACAGTTGCAGTGTTATTAATATAAAGATTAAACAGGACAATAAATTTTTAATGCATTAATTTCCTGCATCATTCTTTCATCTGTGATAAGCTTTAACTTCATAGCTGTATTTGTGTAAAATTCCTGAATAAGAATCAGCAATCCCTTTTTAGTATTGGTCCCTGTGAGCTTATCTCACAGATGGTTCTGGAATATGGAATGTGGAAATCTGCTTACCTCCATTTAAAGACTCAGAAGAAAGAAGAAAAGAAAAGAAGGAAGAAAGGAAGAAAGAAAGGAAGAAAGAAAGAACAAACAAGCAAGTTTATGATGGAAAGCTCATACTGAAAAATGCTGCTGAAATATAATCCTGTTAGATATGGTACCTATTGCAATTTAAAAGGAAACTAATTGGTACTTATATTCATATGTGGTGGAGTTGTGAATGTGTACAGAAATTTTGGCAAATAGTGTTTAAAGAGATAAAAGACATAACAGAAATTGATTTAGAAATATGCCCTGCTATACCATTGTTATCTATATATGATAAGGTTAATTATACCCAGCTAATGAAGGATTTAATTGCAAATTTATTAACTATGGCAAGGTTAATTATATGAAGAAAATGGAAAATTCAAGGAGATTTTCAAATAGAGGATTGGTATCAAGAAGTGTGGAAAATTGCAATTAATAATAAGTTAACATGTGGAATCAAGGTCAAAAAAGGAATAATGAAAGAGTGATTTTGAAGCAATATGGAAGATATTTGTGGAAAAGGTATTAGTAAAAGAGGACGATGTCACACCTCCACAAGAAGAGTTACAATTTTGGAAGGTGGAGTAATTTGAGATATAATTGGCTTTGGTGATTGGATATACTTAGTAATAGTAATAGGATATACTTAGTAATAGTAATAGGTTAAATAGTAATAGGTTAGTTTGAAAAGGATAGAAATAAAAATGAAATTACTAATAGTATATTTTTAAGAAAGTTAATTATGGGAATAAATAACAACAATGGGTATAATGAGAATGAGATTCAGAGAATGAGATTCAGACATATATAACCAAAATATATAATCAGTATGATTTATAATACGTCAAATAAGTAATATTAACTGGATTGGGAGAGAAATAGAAATGTATGCATTTTTTTTTGTTGTAACCTTTTTTACCTTCACTTTTATGTTTATCATGTTATGTATTTTTGTTTTTTGTTTTTTTTCCTCTTATAATTAACTATTATATAGTGGGGGGAAGGGAACCAATTTTAGTAAAGTGTGTGCTGAATGTTCATCTTTTTCTTGGCCAGCTTGTTTCCATCTTAGGCCATTTCTGCACCACACTGTTATAGTGCTATTATTCCACTTTCAACACCCTCTGGAATCCTGGAGTTTGCAGTTGAGGGAGAAGCCTTTAGAACTCTCAGCCAGAGAGCTCTTTGGCCTCCATAAACTACAAAGCCAAGAATTCCACAGGATGTTGAAAATGGAATAATAGCGCTATAACAGTGCAGTGCAGAAATGGCCTCAGTGTCTCAGCCAAGCCTCAGCCAAGAAAGCCAATGCAATTCTCGGCTGCATCAGCAGGAGTATGGCATCTAGATCGAGGGAGGTACTGGTACCACTCTACTCTGCCTTGGTTAGACCTCATCTTGAATACTGTGTCCAGTTCTGGGCACCCCAATTCAAGAGGGACATGGTCAAGCTGGAGCAAGTCCAGAGGAGGGCGACCAAAATGGTGAGAGGCCTGGAAGCTGTGCCCTATGAGGACAGACTTGGAGAGCTGGGTATGTTTAGTCTGCAGAAGAGAAGGTTAAGAGGGGACATAATAGCTGTATTTAAATATTTGAAGGGATGCCATGTAGAGGAAGGAGAGGGCTTGTTTTCTGCTGCTCCAGAGACCAGGACAAGGAGCAGTGGATTCAAGCTGCAGGAAAGGAGATTCCACCTGAAGCTCAGGAAGAACTTCTTGACGGTCAGGGCTGTCCGGCCGTGGAACATGCTGCCTTGGAGTGTAGCGGAGTCTCCTTCCTTGGAGGTTTTTAAGCAGAGGCTAGATGGCCGTCTGTCAGGAGTGCTCTGAGGGTGTTCCTGCATGGCAGGGGGTTGGACTGGATGGCCCGTGGGGTCTCTTCCAACTCTACATTTCTGTGATTCTATGATTCTTTCTTGGTGGGCAAGTCTTCTATTACAATTGTTTTTTCAAGGGCCCTCATAGAAGTAGAACAGAGAAAAACAAAGAATGCAAGAAAGGCAAGAATGCAGAGGACATTTTTCACTTTCCATTAAGTATCCTTATCCTGGAGCGAGGTAAGAACTCCACTGGAAGCCCACAAGCAAGACACAAAGCCAATAATGTGCACCTGTTGTCCATCTTCCGTTGTATTGATTCTGAAAATGAAAGATATGTTTTGCCCTTCTGTCTGATGAGCCTGTGCTCCTCTACATTGCCTGTCATGATTTGAGTGAGAAGAAACACTTCTTGGATAATACCTGCCCACCCATCCACTGCTTATTTTTCTAGTTCTGCTGTAAGGTCAAAAGGTCTTACCCACATTTTCAGCCTGAAGTAGTTTGGGTTTAATTTGTTGCCATGAGGTGCTTTGTGCAACATTTCAGTAGGACTTGAGAGATGCTTAAATTCAAGCTGAGCAACTTTATTAGTTTGCAGAGGATGTCTGGTGTTCGTATGTAATGACTTTAATATGGCAAAGTAGAATTTGCTGTAGTTTGATATTCATTAGCAAAGCACTGAGTTTTGCCTCGGCTTTGTCTTGCCAGAGTTCTGTAAACAGCATGAACAACCCTACATCTTTGGTTTAGCCTCTGGGGCTTCTGGATATTTACTTTCCAACATGGCATGAAAAGGAAATTGCTAAATTTTTAAATACCTGGAATGGATTGTACTGTATGTTATATTGTCCCCTTCTCTAAAAAAGATCCTTGCTATTGCAGTTCAGCGTATTTTACGTCTTTTAGAAGCCATAAACTCTGTGCTGGACATGTTCCAGCTTGTCAATATCCTTCTTGATCTATGTACCACAGTTCAGGAAGGATATTGGCAAGCTGGAAGGTGTCCAGAGGAGGGCGACTAAAATGGTGAGGGGTCTGGAAGCCATGCCCTATGAGGAGCGGCTTAGAGAGCTGGGTATGTTTAGTCTGCAGAAGAAAAGGTTAAGAAGGAACATGATAGCCATGTTTAAATATTTGAAGGGATATCATGTTGAAGATGGAGGAAGCTTGTTTTCTGCAGCTCCAGAAACTAGGACAAGGAGCAATGGATTCAAGCTACAGGAAAGGAGATTCCACTTGAATCTCAGGAAGAACTTCCTGACGGTCAGAGCTGTCTGGCAGTGGAATATGCTGCCTCAGAATGTGATGGAGTCTCCTTCTTTGGAGGTTTTTAAGCGTAGGCTAGATGGACATTTGCTGGGGGTGCTTTGAGTATTTGGTCCTGCATGGCAGGGGGTTGGACTCAATGGTCATTGTGGTCTCTTCCAACTCTATGTTTCTATTATTCTATGATTCTGTGAGATTCGGAAAGCTCTCTGCATTATTTCTGTAGGGATTTCCACCTTGCTGGCAAAAGGCATCAAATGTCCATATCTTTTATCTGCAGATGTTGATCTGTCGTTGTTGCTGTTCTTTAGCTGCAGTAGGATCTTCCAGATGATTAGTCCACATGTTTGGTTTGCCTTTGTGTTGAATACAGGTTCTGGATGGCCCTTGGTCCTGAGGTCTGGAAGTTTCCATGTGAGTGGGTGGGAAATCTAAACTTTGAATTTAAACTTTAAAGGAGCAATCTGAGGTGCTTCCTGCTCTCCTGAAAATGGATTCAGCACCTTGGATAGTGCTCTTAAAATGCAAACTAAAACAGAACTTCTCATCATTCCTTATCAACGTGCTTATGGTTATTCCCTGATCAAGTTGTAGTTGCTCTGTGCACTGGAGAATGTTTTTCTAAAGGCCAGGCTATTAGTCTGTGCTCTTGGGCTGAACTTTGCAGCATCATGGTGCAGCAAGACTCTATTTTTCTTGTTCCATCGTTCCTTGAGAACTGTTTGCTGACATGTTGTTTAAGTGAGGACACTTACACGTGGTTGCAAACATATAACCTTTTCATTCAGAAATTAAAAAACACATAATGTTGCGTCCCTCTTGTAAAACTTGGAAGAGTTTGTGGTAGACCCCACTTGGAATACCATGTGCAGTTCTGGGCATATTGACAAGCTGGAATGTGTCCAGAGGAGGTGACCAAAATGGTAAAAGGTCTGGAAGCCATGCCCTGTGTGGAGTGGCTTAGGGAACTGGGTTTGTTTAACCTGGAGAAGAGAAGGTTAAGAGTGATGCGATAGCCATCTTTAAATATTTGAAGGGATGTCATGTTGAAGATGGAGCAAATTTGCTGCTCTAGAAACTAGGACATGAAGCAGTGGATTCAAACTACAGGAAAAGAGATTCCACCTAAACATTAGGAAGCAGTTCTTGACAGTTAGAGCAGTCTGACAGTGGAATGTGCTGCTGCAGAGTGGAGTCTCCTTCTTTGGAGATATTTAAACAGAAGCTGGAAGGCCATCTGTCAGGAATACTTTCATGGTGTATTCATGCCATGGTAGAATGAGAATGGACTCGATGGCCCTTGTGGTCTCTTCCAACTCTATGATTCTATGATTCTAGACATTTTCTCCTTTTCCAAGCACGATAGAATTTGCTTTGTCCTATTTCTGAAGCTGTAATGAGACCACATCCTTCAAATAGATCCTGGTATCCATTGCATAGAGAGCCAGCATGGTGTAGTGGTCTAAATGTTGGGCTATGACCCTGGAGACTATAGTTCAATTCTCCACTTTGCCATGGAAACCCACTGGATGGCGTTGGGTGCATCACACATGCTCAATGCCAGAAAACCGTGTGATAGCGTCACCTTAGGCTCACCATAAGTCAGAAATATGACTTTGACAACACACAACAACAACAGTCCATTGCATATAAATCTACTAAAAACAGTCCATTGCATATAAATCTAGTGTGTATGAGATATGTCCATGATTCTTGCCCCTGTACTTTCTGCTTAGCACTGGGCTAGTTTTCTACTCTGGGAGACCAGGGTTCTAATCCCCCTTGGCCATGTAAACCCACTGGTTGACCTTGGGCAAGCCATATTCTCTCAGCCTCACAGAAAGACACTTGGTGACAAATACCCCTGAACAACTCTCACCAGTGAAATCCCACAATAGGGGCACATTACGGTTCCCATAAGTTGGAGTCAACTTGAAGGCACGCAACAATCGCAACAAGCTCTTTTTACTGTAAATGCCAGAGGCTGAAGATGAGACTTTCAGCAGGCAAAGCATGCATTCTGCTGCTGTGCTATACTTTGCAGATTCAGTCTTGACAAATACCAAGGTGAAATTGCTAGATCCGTACCTATAGCAGCGGGAGGCAGGATAGAAAACTCTGCTCTCTGTCACCTTTCTCTGAATGTTGCAACAAAGATCTTAGAAGCTGCACATGCATCGAAATACACAATTAAACCTGTACTTTTTTAAAAAGGAAAATGGATGCACAAGTGGAATCGAAATGTGGTTAAAACCAGCAATGTATCTACCTGAAAATACGGATTAGTCCATCCCAGGGTTTGATGCACATAGAATAACCCAAACCCTTTTCCTGTAACTATCTTAGCAAGAATACCCATGTTTTTCAATTAACCTGTGCTAATGCTCAGCACATCATATCCCCTGCTAATGTTCATGATAATACTCAGCCCATTCTATTTTCCACTATTATATTCAGCCCAGGTTGGCTTTTGACACATTATTGCAGCAGACAGTTATTCTCTTCTGAGGGCAAGAGTCAAGGAAGAGCGTGTCTGTGCATCCAGAATGATGCGAGAATTTAACAAACACCTGCTAACCTTAATGCACTGAAGCAACTTGAATCACATGAGAGCTTGGAAAAGTTACTCTTTTGAATTACAACCAGCCATGTTGGCTGCAGAATTCTGGGCGGAAAAAAAAAAGTAACTTCAAAAAAGTCCAAAAAGGTAGCTCTTCCTAGCTGTGAGCATGCCATCCAATATTTCACAAAGCAAAAGCAGCATACATGAGGCCAAGCAACATCAAAGTGCAGTCAAAATGACAAAGTTATTAATGAGGAAGAATATAAAGCTAGGAGAGGCTGTGGCAGTTTGCTTTTGTCGGAGCCTACTGGGAAGGGCAAGATTACACTCTCTCCTGTCCTCTCCCTCCTACAGAGATACTGGAGTGCAAACTACTTTTGCACTTTGAACTCAGTTGGCAGCAATTGAAGTAAGCTGAGAACAAAGGGAGAAAGTGGGAGGAAATGAGAGAAACTGGGACATTTTAAAGACGGCTTAAAAAGTGGGATGACAGAGGATTAATTGGGACACCCCTGCCAAACTGGGACAGCTGGAGGGTAGGTGTAAGATACAGGTTACTTTTGCATCCAATGGCTATGCCACTTCTTCTGACTGCCCGGCATCATGGAGCAACTGCATTATCCAAAGAGCTTTTATTTCTCTCCTGGGACGCTCTGAACAGAATTTGAAACGTAAACTCCAGTAATCAAAAGGTACATTTGTCTTCTGGTAAGGAACAAGTTTATTAATTTTCTTTCACTCTGACAGAACAAATGAAAAAGCTATGTTGTGTTCTGTTCATTACAGAGCTAATCTATCATCACAGGCAAGTCATCGTGGCTTCTCCGTGTGTACATGTCATAGATGTTTAGCTGTTGTTGTTGCATGCGTCCGAGTTGTTTCCAACTTAGAGCAATCAGAGGCAAATTATGGGAGGGGGGCATTCCTGGGTGGATTTGTTCAGAGGTTTCCCCCGGCCTTCCTCTGAGGCTGAGAGACTGTGGTTTGCCCAAGGTCAGGCACTGGGTTTCCACAGCCAAGCAGGCATTTGAAGCCTGGTCTCCCAGAGTTCTGGTTCAGCATTGAAACAACTTGCCCTTCACATAATGACAAGCAGAAGAAGGATAAGGACAGTAGATCCATCCCGTAATATATCACCATGCCATTGCCACAGCTCACCAGCAGAACATACAGGAATCATGAAACTACCATGCTCCCTAGCAACTGATATACAGAGAAATACTACCTTTGATGCTGAAGATGAATAAGACATCTCAAACTATTATCCACTGATCTGGACTAGTATCCACTGATCTAATACGGTTGTTTCTGAAGCATAAATGTCTGCCAGAAGAGATTTGCCATCTCTCAGGCAATGATGGCTGCTTTTCCTGTCCGGGTGCGCAATGGCAATAAAGGACTTCTGGGCTCAGCTCCTTCTCCCACTCCTGTTTGACCACAGGGGTACATCCAGAAATTCTCCAGAGAGAAGAGAAGCAGCAGCAATCCCCCCATCTCCACCCCTAGAAAAGGGTGGAAGCTGCTTTTTTTATTTCCAGCTATGCAAAAACTGCCTGAGAGCTCCCATGAGCAGCTGGAAGCAAAGGTCTTGCGTAAGGGGGTGCAAGATACCTTCTGCCATGATACCTTTGCAAGTAGAATCATAGAATCATAGATCTGGAATCATAGAATCATAGAGTTGGAAGAGAGCACAATGGCCATCGAGTCCAACCCCTTGCCATGCAGGAACAAACACTCAAGGTGACTCCACCACACTCCGAGGCAGCATATTCCACTGCCAAACAGCTCTGACTGTCAGGAAGTTCTTCCTGATATTTAGATGAAATCTTTTTGCTGGTAGTTTCAATCCATTGCTCCTTGTCTTAGTTTCTGGAGCAGCAGAAACAAGCTTGCTCCATCTTCAACATGACATCCCTTCAAATATTTAAACATGGCTGTCATGTCTCTTCTTAACCTTCTGCTTCTCAGACTAAACATACCTATCTCCCTAAGCCTCTCCTCATAGGGCACTGGAAGTACTTCCAGAATCATACCCACACATTCTTCATTGTCTCTCACCAAAACTAACAAGCAGACAAACAAAAGGTGGAGGAGGGAAGAAACAGCTCTGGCAGCTGGGATACTAAAGTTATCCTCTAGGCACATGACTCAATTGATCCTGAAAATTTCTGTGATGTAAAACAGATGTAATTGGGGAAAAAAAATGGCAGAGATACAAAATGCATAAAAGCAACTGCAAATTGTACTTACAGTATTGTTCCATGTGCTGCTAATGAGACCTGTGAAGAATGAAAGTTCCTATTCGTGAGTAAAGGAGATGCTGCTAGACCGACGAGATCAATGTCAGGCCTGCTGAAAGGATCCTAATGAGCTTCCACATTCTAAAAATCTTCACATCCTCAGCTGGCGTGCAGTGAGAAGCTGTCAGATGCTGTTGAGATAATGCAGGTTTCCAAGGTTTTCCTAAAGTTCTGAATTGGAAAAAGTGAAGGGGAAATAGTTTTGACAGGACATCTTCCAATTGCATGGAATCTCACGTCTGACTGGCAAAAAATGAATCCGTTATGCCATGGTGGTGCTCAAACATGCAATCCTGCGGCACTAAAAAAGTCAACGCTCCTCACTCTTGTGTCCTAGGAAATTTCTATAATAATAATAAAGGAGTGTGTCTGTCTGTCTTTCTGTTTCTGGCAGCAGTCATTGGGACATTGGGACATATTATCTCAAAATTTGAGACAGAGGTTTGAGTGGCTGGCCAGGTTGTGATGTTAGCCTTATAAAATTCTTGAGAATAAACATTTGTAGAACATTCTCTCAGTTGAGAAGGTTTTTATAATGTATTCTTTCCATATATTTTAAACAATTTTACTCTTTATGGATGTGTTACTTTACTACAACATTAAAAAAAAAATCATGGAGGAATGAACATGAGGGAAACATAAGGAAAACCAAACCAAACCAAACCCTGCAGAGTGCCAGTTGAGTTTTAGATAGATCCGGGCAGTGTTTTAGCCAGTGAAATTGTATTTGTTCTTCATCCTAACCATGCCTGTTGTTTCATTACTTTATGCAGTATTATTAAAATGTGAGGGTGGAATCATCATAAATTGCAGTTTGTAATAAAACTGATAAACTTACAGAAAAGACCATATAAACCACAGCTGGAGAACACAGGGCCTTTCAGATGTTATTCGACTACAACACCTCGCCATTGGCTCTACAAGCTGCAGCAATCTGCATGGTTCCACCAACTTGGTCATTGTGACGCTACGTGGCTTGTAAAAATAGCGTGTTTTCCCTTTTTCAGTATGGCTACAGATTTGGAACAAGAGAGAAGGAGGCTCCTAGTCTGGAAGAAAGACTGAGAGAGGGCTTTCCGCCCTACACTGTTATAGAGCTATTATTCCACTTTCAACATCCTGTGGAGTTCTGGGGCTTGTAGTTTACTGAGGCCAAAGTGTTCTCTGGATGAGAATTCTAAAGGGCCCTCCCCAAACTGCAAACCCTAGGATTCCATAGGAGGCTGGAAGTGCAATAATAGCACTATAACAGTGTAGTGTGGAAATGGCCTTACTACAACAATGTTTTACACCAGCATAATCAAGAGGCATTCATTATTGTGCATGAGTCACATTATCAGTTATGTCATGGAGCACAGCCAACATGACCTGTACTGCTTCTTGTCCTTGCTTCCTGAATTACCTTTTTTGTCTTGATTTGCATTTGGTCCTCAGCTCACATCGCACTTTGCCTGTTGCCCAGCCCTGATGCCACAACAATGGCAGTAGCAAACTGATCTTGACTTCTGATTGATACACTGATGCTTCTCTGAGTTTATGTTGCTGTCGCACTGGAGATGAAGTGGGCTCTCTCAGGCAATCCTTTCCATTTGCTGAGATCAGCACAGCGCGTGGCTGTCCTCTAGGTGCTCCATCAGAAATCAGCCTAGTCTTAAGGGAAAGTGGTCGGGGCCTCACATATGGTGGCACCCTTGTGACATTCCTTTCCCAGATATATGGCACCTGGCACATAACCTCTGCCCCTCAGATGCAAGCTAAAGCTTTCTGGTTCTCCGATCATTGACGGTAAACAGTACTGATCTCCTTATTAATGTTAACAGCTGCTTTTTTGCACTGCTTTAAATCCTTGGGTTTTTACAGCCCACGTGTTTGCTTTGTTTGCTGTGGCATTTTAGATTGTTTATAAATTGGGTTGTCAGCTGCCTGAGAGACCCACTGGGGTGGAAAGGCAGGGTGGACATGTTTAAATACATAAATAGAATAGAAATTAAGTTCGGCTGAGGAGAGCTGCTAGCTTCCTGCATTAGTGACTGTGGAAATGGCCTGTCATCTGCAAAAAATCAGGCTATAGTAAATCTACTGGTCTTAAAGGTGCCACAGGACTCTTTGGGCTTTGCTTTTGTTTTTTGAGGTTGCTGTCTTAATGCAATTGCAGGAAGCCCCTGCCTTTTGACTCCCTGTTATCTTTCGATACTTCCAAATGAAGGACAAGCTCCATTCATTTGATGGGGGGCTGCCCTTTTTCAGTTCTTTTTCTCTACAGAGGCTTGCTTGGGGGGTGAATGAATGGAAAATTATCCCCCCTTTTGGGAAAATAGATGGGGGAAATTATCAGTAACTGGCTTCGATGATTAAGTCTGGTAGCGTTCTCTCATACCAAGTTAGTACTGACTAACGTAAAGAATAGTCTAAATTTAGATATATATCAGGACGAATGAAATGCAAAGCTATCACCCTACATTGATTTGATTATGGAAGTCATGCCGTTTGTAATGTTTTAAGGTTATATTGGGACTGCTAATATTCATAGTTTTTTTCTTTTCTCTCTTTCTCTCTCTTTTTGTCTTTTGTCTTTGTCATTTTTTGTAGTTCATAGTTTAAAATCTTTAGTATAGCTAATATAGATATAATTTTTTCCTATTCTTTTTTCTTTTTTGATTTTTGAGATTGTTAATACAGTTATTGGTATTTTTCTATGCTTTCTTAAAAACTGAATTCTCGGTGTTTTTGTCTTTTTTCCAATTGTTTATTTTTTCTGGTTTTTTGTTCATATGCTTTTTTAAAAACTTCTTTTCAACATAATTGCAATAAAAATTATTTTAAAAAGGCTTGCTTGGGACTACTCCTATGTGTGCACAGTCCCAAGTCTTGCCTACAGAAAGAGCGGATCCCCTGGTTGAATTAATGGAACTTGTCTATCTTGCAAGCATTGAAACAGTGGACGTCTGTAAGTTCTTCTGGCTTATGGAGGTTCATTTGGGACCACATATGCTTTCAGTCCAAGGTGAGCCTCTGTAAGTCCTTCATGTTTCCTACAGGTTCTGCTTTTCAAGCATTTATGCTTTCTCATAGTACAGTGGTCCCTAACTTGTCAGATAAGCAGAGGAAGCCTACAGTTACTTGTTAGGGAGTAAAGCTAATTGAACTCTCACAAGGATTCACTTGTGATTTCCTTTCCCCTCTCCGCCCCCTCATAGAATCATAGAGTTGGAAGAGACTCCAGTCCAACCAGTCCAGTCCAATCCCCTGCTATGCAGGGACACTCATCAAAGCACTCACATCAGAAGGCCATCCAGCCTCTGTTTAAAAACCTCCAAAGAAGAAGACTCCACCACACTCCAAGGCAATATATTCCACTGCCAAATAGCTCTGACCTCTTCCTGAGGTTTAGGTGGAATCTCTTTTCCTGTAGCTTGAATCCATTGCTCCGTGTCCTAGTTTCTGGAGCAGGAGAAAACAAGCTTGCTCCATCTTTAACGTGACATCCCTTCAAATATTTAAACATGGCTATCATGTCCCCTCTTAATCTTCTCTTCTGCAGACTAAACATCCCCAGCTCCCTAAGCCGCTCCTCACAGAGCTTCATGGCTTCCAGACCTTTCACCCTTTTGGTCACCCTCCTCTGGACACCTTCCTGCTTGTCAATATCCTTCTTGAATTGAGGTGCCCAGAACTGGACGCAGTATTTCATATGAGGTCTGACCAAAGCAGAATAGAGTGGTACTACTCTCTCTCATCATTTAACAAGAATTAAGTTTTGCCTCTGCCCTAGCGAGTTTCTTAGTCTTCCTTAGGTCCACTGACCTGTTAAGGATTCATTGAGTTGTGAGGCTGTAATTGTACAGATCACGAACAGTGGGTTGATCTGTGAGATATTCAGTCATGCAATGATTATTCAGGAGAAATGGGAATTTTCATCAATGGCTCCTGGGAGATGGCTTCCACTGCATTTTGGGAAGCAAACTTGATTTGTTCACCTCTTGCTGCAAGCTTCTATACATTTATTCAGAATTACACCCCGCTATGTTAAGTGAAGATTATTCTCTAAATCTGTAAAAAGCTAGTGATTTGATTTCAACTCCCACATTTTCCAAGCCATCCAGTATGGCTACTGAACTCTCTTACAAAGTTTGGGAATTACACAACAAAAAGCAAACTTTAAAAGGCCAACTGTCTTGACTCAGACTGATGCTTCCATCCCTGGGTGACAAAATCCCCTCTTCTGTAATGTCACTTGTGAAAAATTGTCTCGTGAAAAATTGAAATGTCAGCACCCAGCTCCAGATGCTTTTTATTGCAAGGGGAGACAGGGAGATAAGACCAGGATGACCTGCTGGGATCCTATCAGTTGCTCAGACCAACCACATACTAACATCAGGCCTCAATTATGACTCTAAACATATGAGCAGAAATTAATATTTGAAGCCAAAATGACATGGGTGAAATGCTCCATTTCTTGTAGCTTGCATGATGGAATTAAGTTCTAAGACTTCACAACCACAAACACACTTTCCTTTTCTTTGTTGCAAAATTAGCATGCTGTCTACCTGCCCTGGTCATTCCTATAAAAGCATATGCAAGGGAAATGGTAGTTTAACAACACCTGGGAGTCCTATAAGCTCTCTCAGTTTAATGGGTTTCCTCTTTTTTGCAGAGACTGCAAGTCTTCCTGAGTGGATGTCTATTTGCAATAGCAAAGGGACTGTTGACTTGTTCAGCTGCTAGATGCCATAGATGCTGTCAGTTCAACACAAAGCAGCGTGGCGGTGCTCCGTGCAGATTCCTTTCCAGTAGGATGCAGAGCAGAGCCTTTCCAGTAGGATGTTGATATTTCTTTTTAGCTGTCACACTATGGGCTATGTGTGTATCTGTGTGAGACAGAAGATGAGGAAAGGAATCAAGTTTGTCCGCCTGACATGTGGCTGGCAGCGTTACAGATCAGCCTTGAGGGGACAAAGTTGCCCACCTCTGCACATGAGGGTGAGAGTTATTCTAGTAGTGCATGAAATGCTTGTGATCTGCTGTCTAGGCAGCATGAAGTTGGTATCTCATAGTAGCTCTTTGAGTTATTCAGAAGGAAGTTCTTCTTTAAGGCCATTTCCGCACTAGATTGTTACAGTGCTATTATTCCACTTTCAACATCCTATGGAATCCTGGGGTTTGCAGTTTAGGGAGGGGCCTTTGAGGCCCTTCCCTAAACTGCAAACCCCAGGATTCCATAGGATGTTGAAAGTGGAATAATAGCACTGTAACAGTCTAGTGCAGAAATGACCATAGTGTATGGATGAAGCTGTAGTCTTCACCTGCACAGAAGTATGTGATGGCATACCCTCCAACATCTCAATTTGTCAGGGATAGTGCCAGTAATCCTTTGTCACCTCACTTTTTTTCAGTTGCTTTAAATATGTCCCAGTTTCTCTCTCTTCCTCCCACTTGTCCCCTTTGTCCTCAGCTTATTTCACTTGCTGCAAACTGAACTCAAAGTGCAGAAGTAGTTTGCGTCCCAGTTTTCATCTGTGAAATGTTGGAGGGTATGGGTACAGCCAGGACTCACACATTTGCCCACCCCTGATGTAGGCACATTTTCTCTAATGTGCTTGTTTATGGTTGTGCCAGCAGTAGTTGATCCCATGTGGATTTCTCTGAACGTGCAAGTACAATGTCAACCTGTCCTCTCTCAGTCCCAGCAGCACAGCTGATAATTCAAACAAAACAACCAAATAGCTCCTAGCTTGTTACTTTTCAGTAAGCACAAGGTCAAAAATAAAGTCCAACAGAATTCAAAGGGAAGAGTCCAAAGTCAGTCAGGGTAATCTAGAGTCAAGTACAGAGCTCAGCAAAGCTTCCAGCAAATAGATAAGCTCTGACAACTCCTGGAGAGGAAGAGTGGCAGCTATATAGGTCAAAAGCGTAAGGCAGCTGTTGCCTGATTAATTGTTGCTCCTTGTATATTCTCTGGGATTGATGTAGGCTCTCTCTTTGTTGTCTGTGCTCAGCAAGGGTAGATACTGGCAAGTTATCTTCTGTGTCTAAAGGGGCAGGACTCTCTGCTGGAGCTGGCACCGCCTCCTGTTCTGTTTATAGCGCTGTAACCTCTTCTTGTACAGCAGGACCTGGCATGCCCACTGTTTCAGCCTCTGGCGTATCCCCTGTTTTAGATACAGAGACAGAATCTATGTTCTGGAAACAGGGCATGACACAGCCACTGGTCTGATCACATCACTTGGAGAACTGGAAGCATTTGAAGTATGGAAGTATATGTGCATTGGCCTGCCCATCTCTTTCAAACAAAATACTTCACACCCTTTGCTGCTGCTTCTACCCTCTTCATGTTGATGATAGTGTGAAGAAAACCTGTTTTCATGACAATCAGCAAACAACAAATTACTTCTGGGTGCCCTTGCTGACTTTGCTGAGGCCCCCTATTTGCTTGGTATGAATTACAAGCAGTGGCAGGAAGAAAGCTTTCACTTAGCCTTTTCTCTGAGTGTGGCAAACCTATTACTTTTCCGTCGAAAGGAATCAGATCATTTGGGCTAATTCCATTAGTGCTTTGCCTGAAGACAAACCAGGCAAGCAGGCAGGTAGAGTGGCCAAGAATGTTGTAGATGCGATTGGACAAGAGCTGTTTTTCTCATCTTGTCAACAAGAACAGGTTTCTTTTTCTTTTCCTGTTTCATTTTTGTAGAGACAATGAAAATGAAGCCATTTTAGTACACTTTACAAACTCCAGCTGACTTTTATGCTCTGTTGCAATTAGAAGAACTGAGCAGGTGGATCATAGAAGCTGAAAGGACTAGAAAAACACAACCCTCTTCCATTCAAGAATCCACTGCTAAAGCAGCCCTGACAGTTGGCCATCTAAACTCTGTTTTTGAACCTTCAGTGAAGGGAGTCTGTTCCAGTCTATTCCACTGTTGAATTGTTCTTACAATAGAGACATGCTTCCTAATGTTCAGGTAGAGTCTCTTTTCTTGTAATTTAAATCAATTAATTTGTTTTCTATGCTCCGGAGCAGCAGCAAAGAAGCTCTCTCTACTACTTATATGATATTGAAAGGTAGCCATCGTATCTCCTCCTAGTCTTCTGTCCTCCAGGCTAAAGTCCTTCAAATGTTCCTCATAGGGCTTGGTTTCCAGTTCCTTTATTATTTTGCTCAGCCTTCCATGGACATGTTCTAGCCTATCAATATCCCTTGGGATTCCCACAACTGGACACAGTGTGCATGATGTGGTGTTTGTGATGACTAAAGCAGAATCAAATGAGTGCGTACTATTATTTCCCTCAGTCTGGAGACCATAGTTCTGTTGACCAAACCTAGAACTGCACTGCTCCTGCATCACACTGTTGACTGCTGTTAAACCTGTACTCCGCCAAGACTCCTAGATGCTCTTCATATGTATAGGTCTCAAGTCAGGTGTCACCCATCTTATATTTGTGTATGTGATTTTTCTTGTTCAGATGTTGTACCTTACATTTATGCCTGTTGAAAATTATTTTATTAGTTGTGGCCCAGCTCTTTGGTCCAGCTAAGTGTAGGAATATTAGGTATCTATATTGAGGAGAGTACAACAGGGCTAATGCAATATGAGCTTGTTATAGAAACAGGAGAAATGACTCTGTAGTTTCTGGTAAATTTGAAAAAGAAAAAATTATATTTACTATCTCAGGAAATCCATCTTAGGATAGTAAAGAAGATAGACAAAAGTGGTTGACCTATACTTGGTTGCAAGAGCCCCTAAAAGCTGGCTCTGATGTGTGGATGTAAGTTACCGTCCATTATTGATCTTGGAGCTTCAGGGATGCTCTTTACCAGACAGAGGAAATAAAGAGACTAACATCTTGAGAGAAGCAGGAAGTGACCTTTGCGGGCAAGAAGAAAGCAAAGGGCTTGAGGATACAGACCAAAGAAAGGTACAGAGGGGTGAAACAAAAGGGCAGACACTACTTAGACTTTCCTCTCTCACTAATCATTTTATGTAAGTGTTGGTTCCTCTTTGCTTCCAGCATTAAGGTCATCTTGATTACTGATTCTGTCTTCCAAGATATTTGGCTACCCCTCCTAATTTGGTGTCATTTGCAGGTTGGATGAGCATGCTTTCTGTTCCATCATCCCAGTTATATACAAAGTTGATGAACAAAACTGGAGCCAGGGCCCTGTGGCACCCAACTTATTTTTTTTTAGGATGATGTAGATCCATTGGTAAGCATGCTTATGACGCAAGTGTGTAAGAGCATGTGAGTTGCCTGGACTGGATCAGACCAAGGTGAGGACCTCAAAAGTCCTGGGTTTAGATCTGCTTCTCTCAGGTTCCCCAGATGGCCACCCTATTCCCTATGGCACTGACATTTGGTGGTTTCTCAGCTTTTCTGTGGAGCTTCCTTGGTTCTAAACAGTTGAAATGTCCTTCTTTAGAGCTCATAGGAACCATAGGCTAAAATATGGTGGTATTTAGATGTCTTCCCTTTTGCTCACTGCTGGGATGCAGTTTCCAAGAACTTCTCTGAAACTGTTTGTCCTTTAGCTGAAAGTAGTTCCCATCCTTGGTCTATCCAGTGGGCTGCTGGATAATATTATATTAGAAACTTGACTTAATATTCTCAGGAGTGGGATCATTTTTAAATCGTAAATGTCTAATTAGTTCAGTTATGTCAAAAAGTAGTAAGCTAGTTTCACTGCATTTGGAGACTTACTACTTATAGGTCTTTTGCCCCAAAGTGTTATGCCCTGCCATGAGTCTTTCTAGTCTCGCTTCCATATACAGACAAGTATTCATAAGCAGGAAGTGTAATTTACAGCTTCTGGTCATGGAAACCTCATTTAACTGCCATGCCTAATTGTTATCTATGGGTTTATTATCATGAATGTGCTTTTACTTAAAGGAATGACATTTAAGCTAATGACTATCACTGCAGTATCAGGCAATGAATAAATTAAAAGAAAGATTTAAAATGGACCAAAAATTGTACAGATTTGAGAGAAAAGAGAATGAATTAGCTCTATTGATGAAGGGAAATCAGAAGAAGAGAATCTCCAAATTTTATAAACTATTGTTGAAAAGAGAAATGGAATCAGAAGCAGTTAAAGATACAATGGTTAAATGGGCTCAGAATGTGGGACAGCCGATTGAATTAGAAGCGTGGGAGAAAGTATGGAAAACTGATATAAAATTTACACCAAACTTAAATTTAAGAGAAAATTTTTATAAAATGCTTCATGGATGGTATATGACCCCGGAACGATTACAAAAAATAACTAAAAATGGGAATGTGAAATGTTGGAAGTGTGATGAAAAAATTGGGTCTTTTTTCATATGTGGTGGACTTGCAGAAGGGCAAGAAAGTTCTGGAAGGGGGTATATAGCAAAATTCAAAGAATTTGTAATATGAATTTTGAAGTGATACCGGAATTCTATTTGTTAAACATGTTAAGACAACAAAGGGAGATAAGCAGTCATCAGAAGATTTGTTATATTTGATAACAGCTGCAAGGTTGATATATGCGCAATATTGGAAAGAAAAGAAAGATATCGACTTAGGAGAGTGGAAATTAAAGGTTCTGGATATGATGGAGAAAGAACAGCTAGCATTTTCCTTGAAAAACAAACCTATCCAGAACTTTGAAAGGGAATGGAGAGGAGTTTTGGATTGGATAAAAACATGAGTGTACATGAAACCAAAGAAAGAAATAATGCAACTGTTTTTCTCTTATGGAAATGGAAATGGAAATGTAATATTCTTCTGGGTAAATGGAAACGAAGAAGATTCAACTGGAGAATATAAATATGGAAGTGGGCGGGGAGGGTGTGATATATCTCTCAACAGGGTATATCCTCTCTGTTTTTTATGCAATTAAATTTTTAATAAAAACATTTTTAAAAAATGTCCCAGTTTTTCTCTCTCTTTCTCTCAATTTTCCTCTTTCTCGCAGCTTACGTTAGTTGCTACAAACTGAGTTTAGAGTGATTTCAAAGTGATTTGCTTTAACTTAGCAGAGGGAAGAGGAGAGGAGGGTAGAACCTTGCCCAGTAGGCCCAGGCAAAAGCAAACTGCTGAAGTCTCTCCTAGGTTTTATGTTCTTCCTCACTAAGAACTTGGCCCTTTCCACACGAGGTGAGGGAATCGCTCCGTGCCGTTACCTACCGCTTCTTCTGGGGTCCGTAGCAATGCGGACTGTCCTTGAAGCCCTACCTCAGGGCTCCTCCTTGGTCCAGGGCGAATCGGAGCAGTGCGAACTCTGTAGATCCGCGCTGCTCCGGCTTCCAAAATGGTGGCTTCCGGTTGGTCGTGGGTCCTGACCAACTGCTGAAGCTCACCACGCCTAAAGCCTGCCCTTTGCAGATCGCAGGCTTGCAATGGTGCGAGCCTGCGAATCTGCACAAGGGAGCAGGAACACAATGGCGTGTTCCAGGAAAATGAAGACCTGTTTTTTGCGGTCTTTAGAAAACACGCTGGAGGACCACTTGGGGTCGTCTTGGAGCAGAGTGAGGTGCGGATCTCCGGTAAGTAGTCCGCCCCAAGGTGCAGACGACCTCCGCGAGAGGACGCACTGCCCCGTTCTAATTGCCTGGTGTGGAAAGGGCCCTTGTGTTCTCTTAACCACACTCTGATGTTCCTTGGCCAAACATTGTCCTGATTTTTCATCTGTGAAAGGTTGGGGGCGGTATGGTTTTTTTTTTCTCTTGGTTCTACTTTGTTAATTGATTAGATTTCTGTCCTGCCTTTCTCCTGGGTGGGATTCAAGGGGGCTTACAATAATTTAGAAAAGCTGATAAAATATTCCACATTTTGGGTAATGTAAATTGTAATTTGTCAATGTAATTTGTAATAGGTATTCTGTTGTAATATTGTATGTTTAAAATTTAAAATTTAAAAAAATCACTTTGCCAAAAAACCCCACAATAATTTAGAAAAGATGAAGCTAAAAAAGTTTACCGAAGTTTACAGAAGTTAAAAAAGAAATAACAATATTGTTAAAAATGATCAAAACAGAGAATTTATTTTCTTTTTCTTGGAACTAAAAATATCTTCCGAAAAACTTTGCTGCAGCTTTAGCCTTTCCTGGTATTCTCAAAAGCACATTGATCTTTCCTCCTTTTGCTGCCAGGGAAAGATCTAATAAAGAGATTGCAAAAGTTGCTTTGACCATTTTGGTTTCAATATCAACTTCTACCTTTTTGGAGGGCAGGGAGCAAAACGTCTGTGTTGAAACAAGAGATGAAAAGTAAGGTGATCAACAAGAGGAAAGGGGAAACAGAAGCCAGTCGGCTTGTAGTGGGAGCACAATGTGGTATACCTTTGTCGGCATCCATCTCTCCTCTGTTTTTACTTCCACTTGGAACAGTGATATCTAACACACTTCCCTTCTCCAGTCAATTGTCTTGCCAGCTATTGTGGAATTCAGTATTCATTGAATGAATTAACAGCATAACTCAAAATCGGTGGGAAAGAATGAATGATTGTACTTCTACCTGTACCAACATTCATCGGGCCCAGGAGTCTGAAATTGGTCAAAAGGAGCTCCCCAGATTTTATGTCCTAAACATCCCATGAACAAAGCTTTCTTGACGTAGTCCACAAACAATTAAAAACAGTACAAACACATAATTTTAACATTTAAGCTTTTTACCCAGAATAGGGTTGTTTATATTGAATATAATAATGCAGTAATAAGTGTTAAATGACTTACTTATGCCCGCCGCATTATTTGAATATTGCTATATGTCTTGTTGAGTGTATTTAGTAGATCGAGTGATCGTGCAGTGTGATGCGAAATCGATTATATATCGGCAGAAATCAGGTAACGCTAGTCAAAAGAAATTTTTTAAAAAAGTTTAAATTGTTTATTTATGGGGAATAAAGGTACAGTAGAGTCTCAGTTATCCGACCTAAACGGGCGTGCGGAGGGTTGGATAACTGAAAGGTCGGATTACACGGATGCCTGTGGCGGCTGCCATTTTGGGGGGTGTCGGGGGCCATGTCGGGGCGGGGCAGGGGGCGTGTCTGGACGTGTCTGGGGGTGTGGAAATGCCTACAGCCACGCTCCCAGGCCACTGCGATGTCGGTTAATCCGGAGGGTCGGATAACCGCAGGTCGGATAACTGAGACTCTACTGTATCTTGTTTTATTTAATGCTTTGATTGCAAACCCATCAAAAGAAAGTTTTTGGAGTATACATCACACAGGTTAATTATAAATAGAGAGCACATATAATAACAACAGATCATGGTGTTATACTTCAATTAAGCAATGGTTAGATTATTATTGGCAGGGGGAAGATATTACCTCCATTTATAACAATTTGGAATTGAATGTAAATTCTTGCTATGTATAAGTTGTTTTTCCAATTATTTATTTTATGTATTTATTTATATATGAGATAATCAGAATTGTTTTGTTTATAGTATTGTGTAATAAACATTTTTTTTTTAAAAAAACTATTACAAATAAAGCCATACAAGATTAATACCATGAAATAAATCATAGATTTCAAAAAGAAAAACAGCTGGCAGGAATTATAGACAAAGCTAGGCGAGCTAAAATGCACATTTTAAATCTGGGAGAAGAAAAGAATCTGGTCCAGCACCAAGAAGAAAAGAGGAGACTAGGCTCCACGTGTTTATGGATTATGAGATTATAAAATTGATATATATGTTTTTAATGCGCCCTGGTCTCCAGAATCATAGTCTAATGCTCAAACCCACTATGCTGGGCTAGTTCCTATAAATACTTCTAATTTAATTGGGTTCCTCAGGAAGTGATCCAATGTCACTTTCATTCACCATTTTAGCGGGGACTCCTGCAAAGATGGAAACCGCTTTCAGGCGGTGTGATCCACTGAGAATCGGAAGGGGGAAACTACCTACCTGGTGGGCTTGGTAGGGTGAAAACTGGAGATGGTTCTTGTATCTTTAATGATTCTGTAGAACAATTTCAGCAAGCGTTGCTTATCAAGCAACCAGATAGCAAACAACACTAGCTGAAATTCCTTCTTCTGCAGTTTTCACTCTGGCGGCCCTGCCCCAAAGCAGTTGCCCATCCCTTTGCTAGCCCAGTATTTCTTTTCTGACTTGCAGTGTGCCATCACTAGATCTTTCCCATCCTCTGGTCCTTTGAACTGGAAATGCCAAGGACTGAACATAAAATCTTCTGCAAGCAAAGTAGATGGCATTCTCCAGATGTGGAAGCAGCAGGTAGTGGGGATTATTTCATAGGAATCTGCTATATACCAGATCAGATTACTTGTCCATCTAGCACATTTTGTCTTCTCTGACTGGCAGTAGCTGTCCAAGGCCTCCAGAAGAAAGAAAATTTCCGTGTTGCCTTCTGTTCTTGTGTGCCTTCAAGTTGTTTCTGATTTCTGGTGACCCAAAGGCAAAGCTATCCTAGAGTTTTCTTGGCAAGATTTGCTCAGAGAGTGTTTGCCGTTGCCTTCCTTGGTGGCTGAGAGAGTATGACTTGCCCAAGGTCACCCAGTGGGTTTCCAAATGGGAATTCAAATCCTTATCTTGCAGACCCTTAAACTAAGAGGCAAACTGCTATAACCACATAGGATCTCCACCTATTTCATTTACCTGGAAAGTACTATGGACTGATCGTGGGGCCCAGTGAACGGACACCACTTGCTCCACCTACTGAATTACTCAGCAAAGAATGTAACCAATTAAAAAGACACCATGAGATGCCCTTTGTTCTTACATCCTCTGAAAGTCTTACTTTTTTGACGATTTTCCTGCTGCAAAAACTGTGGCAGCTGTTCCGAGATCACAGTCCAGTTCCAACTGTGCCTTATTTAATACGTCACCTAATGAAACACAAATAAGATTCAAAGCAGTATGAGTGGGGGAAAAAATAATGTCTGAAAGAAACATCTTCCCAAAGAGCCCGACTCCTTCGACATCTCTTCCTATGTTTTGGTCTCCATGCTTCTTCTCATCCTTGTTGCCCTTCTCTGAACCTGCTCCAGGTTGTCTATATTCTTCTTAAATGAGGCACCCTGAACTAAATGCAGGACTTCAGATGAGATATTGTCAGCAATTCTCTTGCATGTATTTGTTTATTGTTATTTGTTAAAATGTTGGCTTCCCATCCTATATCTGCCTGCCCTCCAACTGTCCCAATTTTGCAGGGACAGGCCCAGTTAATGCCTCATTTCTTCTGAAATACAGCCTACAGCACCTGATATTAATTGATGGTCTCCCATCCAAGTACTAACCAGAACTGACCATGCTTAGCTTCCAAGATCAGACAGGATCTGTTGCGTTTAGGTATTTAATTCTGTTTACTTAGAAATAAATGCTGTTGAGTCTGGTGGGATTTCTTTCCAGGTAAGTCTGGTGATTCTGAATCACACTGTCAGTAGTATTTGCCAAGAAAATAGTGGATACCAGGAAGGGGGAATGTTTCAGTGAACAAGAGATCTGAGCTCCCTCTCTCTCGCTCTCATTCCCTCTCTTACTCTGTGTGTGTCTGTGTGTGCGTATGTGTGGCAGAGAAACCTTTTGTTATGTTGCCCAGGGCAACCAGAAAAAACTGCATTACACATATCTTTGTTAGTTGTGTATTCTGCTAGGCACTTTTAAAAAATGTATTTAAATAAAAGAAACATCCAATCAGATAAAAAAATTCATTCATGGTAATAAAGACGAGTCGGAATAATTCTCTAAAACGTTTCTTATATATCACTCCACCATCTCCCCAAATATTTGACAGAATTATTGCTTTGTGCCAGCCCTCCCCTCCTCTTCAGCTGTTGCAAAGGAAAGGCTCAGAGATCTGTCAGCACAGAGATGACAATTAATAGTGCTGGAAAACTCAGACCAAATATAACTTAGAAAGATGCTTCTCTGAGTTTTGAGTGGATGGGTGAGTGTGTGGGATGCAGGTCAAATATAATGCTTTTGAAGAATCTCATTTTGATGGTGGTGGGAGTGGTATCAAAATCCACTGTGTTCTTTAGAGATAAAGTTCCTTACTCAGGTGTCCTCAAGACTGGATTGAACTCTCTAAACTCAGGGCTATGGCATATTTTCCAGTTGTCCTAGTTTGCAAGGACAGACCTTATTAATTGTTTGTTGTTTCACTTTTTCAGCTGCTTTTAAAATGTCCTAGTTTCTCTCCTCTGTTCTGCCTTTGTCCTCAGCTTACCTTATGTAAAAGTCAACCTCATGTATTAGTCGAAGGCAGGTTTTAGAGCCAAAATTATGGATTTTGATATGACCTGTGGATAAGTAGACGGTCATACCACAGAAAGGGGAAAGTGCCAGCACTGCTTAGAGGTCCAGCTGCCCCTGGACACCATCGCTGCTGCCATTTTCCCACCCAGGCAATTCAAAAAGACCTTTTGCTACTGTACCTAGAGAAAAGATGGTTTGTTTTTGAAAAAACTTAAGGTACAGTGTTCATAGAATCATAGACTCGTAGAGCTGGAAGAGACCATTGAGTCCAATCCCCTGCCATGCAGGAATACACCATCAAAGCATTCCCAACAGGTGGCCATCCAGCCTCTTAAAAAACCTCCAAAGAAGGAGACTCCACCACTCTCCCAGGCAGTGCATTCCACTTGCAAACTGCTCTTACCATCAGAAAGTTCTTCCTAAGGTTAAGATGGAATCTCTTTTCCTGAAGCTTGAAGCCATTGCTCTGTGTCCTAGCAGAAAACAGGTTTGCTCCATCCTCCATCTGACGTCCCTTCAAATATTTAAAGATGACGGCCATGCCAATCCTTAACCTTCTCTTCTCCAAGCTAAACATACCCAGTTCCTTAAGCTGCTCCTCATAGGGCTTTATGGTTTCCAGGTCTTCTACCATTTTGGTTTCCTTCCTCTGGACATGTTTCAGCTTGTCGATATCCTTCTTGAACTATGGTGCCCAGAAGTGGATACAGTATTCAAAGAGGAGTCTGACCAAGGCAGAAGTAAGTCAAAAAAGGAACCATCTCCTTGAGTAGAGTGATGAAAGGTGGAAGTTTAGTCCATCCCAGGAGAACCTAAAAGAAACACCAGTCCCTCCACTCTCTTGGTACTCCTTTGAGGGAAAGTGCCATTTTCCCACCCAAGTATTCAAAAAGGCCAGAATCAGCACCATGGCGGAGGGAGTAGAGGCAGTTGGTGCTTCTTTTAGGTTTTCAGGTTTTTTTTGACTAAAATTTTTAGACTTGCACGTGGTAACTGGAATCGAGAGCCAGCATGGTGGTTTGAGCATAGATCTATGACCCTGGAGACCAGGGTTTGGTTTCCTG
>CAOKZL010004355.1:0-33773 GCA_948472985.1 Iguana delicatissima
TGCTGCTGAGACATGATGGATGGGCCACTGATTACCACCCAGGGACTTATCAGTGTGTGGGGAATGGATATATGACTGTACCTCTCCAAGTTTTCCTACCAGGACGAACAAAACGGGCCATTAGGAAGAAATGGCACCTAGTGGGACCACTGGGCAGCCAATGTGAGGACCTGGTTATTGTGGGCAGACAATTGTCCAAAACTGAGGGTAGTAGGGCAGGAGGAGGACTAATAACAGGGGTCCTTACTCTGGGATCCTATCCAGGAATTGTGGCTCAAGAAAATCATAAGAGCATATTAGGATTGACCTGTAGATTGGAGAAAACCATAAATGCAACTGGGAAATTGGTACGAGCCCTCCAGAAAGAAATTGAAGAGCTGAATCAGTTACTATTACAGCATCGTATGGCCCTGGATTACTTATTAGCCAGGAAAGGGGGGTTTTGTTCTATAGTCAAAGGAGGATGCAGGGTCACCTTCCATGATCTCAACAAGACTGTAGAAGATGAAATACAATACTTACAAGGGTTAATACAAAACAATGACAGCGGCATTAGCAACCCCTGGGACTGGCTAACTTCCTGGCTACCTGATCTTAGTTGGTTGAAAACTCTGTTTCTAAGTATTGTACTTTTGATTGTAAGAGGGTTCCTAATAATGGTATGTATTTCTTGTGCCATGAAATGTGTACATGCTTCTCTCTCTCAAGCTATGGAGGGGAAGGCAGCTCATTTTGCTGTTATGGCCCAAAAGCAAGCTTAAGTAGAGTATGCTCAAATTGCAGTGGAATTTGGCATAAAGGGGGAATGAAAGGGTTAAATTGTAGAAGTTGTTGCTTAAGTAGAAAAATAGAGAAAAATAAGGTGAGCAGATGCATCCTTTATCTTATCAGAAGGCTTAGGTATGCGCTTAGCTATGCAGGGAACCTGGGGTGTTTTGAGGTTGGTATAACCCAGCGAGAGTACTCCCTTGGTACCGAAATACATCATTTTGAGACTGTAAAGGGGGCCTCTGTAACCTGTAAACTTTTCATATATGGTCATATGGTAATCATTTCCTGTACCTGGCTTTTGAAAATGTATAAATGTATGCTGATATCTGAATCGGGGCTCTCAGTCTTTTTGAAATTCATTCCACTGAGATCCCTGCATGGTAAAATAAACTTTTGCTTTCTAATCTGATGGTCTCAGTCCCTTGACGAGCTACTACACATACTCAAGAAATTACAGAACTACAGAATAGTGTTTGCTGCTGATGAGATATGTTTCAACATGTAAACATATACACAATATGATAAGGGGGACAGAAATTATTGTTCTTCAGAGATTTATTTGCAGACTATTCTTGTTCTAAAACTTATATTGGATATTCAGCCGTCTAGGAGACTAGGGGCCTTTCTGCACTACACTGTTACAGTACTTTCATTCCAATATCCTGTGGAATTCTGGGATTTGTAGTTTACTGAGGCCAAAGAGCTCTCTGGCTGAGAATTCTAAATGCCTCTCCCTAAACTGCAAAGCCCAGGATTCCATAGGATGTTGAAAGTGGAATAATAGAACTATATCAGTTTAGGATGGAAAGGCCCTAGGGCTCTGGAGATCAGGATATACGAATCCCTGCTGAGCCATGGAAACCCACTGGGTTACTCAGGCAAGCCACATGCTCTTAGCTTCATAAGAAAGCAATGGCAAGTCACTTTTGAAGAAATGCTGCCAAGAAAACCTCATGATAGGTTTAACTTACGGTCACCATACATCAGCTATGAATTGAAGGCACACAGTAACAAAATCCAGCCATTCAATCGTATGTTTATTTCTAATTGTGAGGACTAAAATGACTTGGATTAAAATGAAAGCAGAGGTTTTCTTGGCCACAACCAGATCATAGGGTGGCACCTACAATGTAGAAATTGCAATGTAGTTCTACGAATAGTTTCAGTGACTCAAGCTACTATGCTATGGCCTAAAAAATCTGAATGAAAACATTAATGAAGGCTGAAATTCTACATTCACTTTGAGAATACAGTTGAATACAGTTTCCACACTCCAAATCTCCATCCTTGGAAAGAAAAAGAAGGGTGTGGCAGATATCAAGCTGTGAGATTTAGTTGGAATGCTAAATAAATTCATTAGGTTTTCATTATCTTATGAAAATAACAACATTGGCTCTCCTAAGACTGGCAGTCTTTCCATGAAAATCTGTACATTTCTGAGTCTTGTAGTACATTTTGCCCAGAAAGCCATGTTCATATTTGAACAACGAATACATTTGAAAAAATGCAGAGGGAACACACTTCAGTTAATTGGAGTAGAGTGGAAAAATCACATAAAGCATACAGTTGTAAACACCGGTTTGAAGTTCACACATAAAAACAGAATTAAGAAAGAAAGCCCCACAAGTTTTTACAGGACTGGGATGGGATGAGAATGCTGATAGATTTCTGGAAAATGCAAGTAAAAAGAGATTGTCAGATTTTAACATCCCATAATAGAGATGGATAAGTGGCTGAGGCTGACAGCATAAAACTTTACCAGACAAGCTGCACAGAAACCTTACCACTGAAAGAAGTTAGCAGGGTTTAAATAGTTCTTTCTTTGTATTAATTCACAAAATTTATGTGGCTGTCATAATAGGTAGACTAGTTCTGAGAGGTTTAAGGGCTTTTTTTTCTCCAGTGGCAATCAAACAGGCATCCATCATGAAAGTAAGGTAATGTTTCATAAATCTGGCCCTGCCATTGCTTAAAATTACCTTGGGGGATCTAGTTATTAGAGGGCATGGAATAAAATTTCCTTTAACAACAAAGGAGTACATAGTTTTGCTATGCAAACAGCAGCATTAATCACACCTTCAGTTTATTGGTTTGATTTGTATTTTTAAGAAGGGATGGGCCATCTTGCTAGAAGAATTATTGTGATCCCCCTCCTGAAGGTCTAGCCTGTTCCCTTTCTTTATTATAGTTAACCCCCCTGCCTTTCATATTTTTGAAATGCTTTCAGAAGAGCTTGGAATATTACTTTTTTAAAAAAGTAATTATGTAGTATAACATTAGCAACCTCACAAACAAGTAAGTGGCTAATATAGTTATGCATTTTAAAAATAACACTTTGTTTTCTTTTTATTTGAACGTAACTGGAAAAATTTAGTTTGCAAAAAACTTCAGAATGCTACAAGCTTCTGGCTTTTCATATAAAAGCCACCTAAGAGATCACCTCCATAACTATAAAAGAAGAGTTGTGTTGTGCCCTCCCCCCATTTATTTTGGAATTTCATTTGACACATAGGTCTGCACGAAATTCATTTCAGACTTATTTGGACCCAATCTTTTGCAGTCCCCAAACATGAAATCATAGAATCATAGAGTTGGAAGAGACCACAGGGGCCATCCAGTCCAACCCCTTGCAATGCAGAAACACACATCAAAGCATTCCCAACAGATGGCCATCCAGCATCTGCTTAAAAACCTCCAAAGAAGAAGACTCCACCACACTCCAAGGTAGCATATTCCACTGCTGGACAGCTCTGACTGTCAGGAAGTTCTTCCTGAGCTTCAGGTGGAATCTCCTTTCCTGCAGCTTGAATCCATTGCTCCTTGTCCTAGTCTCTGGAGCAGAACAAAACAAGCCTGTTCACTCCTCAACATGACATCCTTTCAAATATTTAAATATGGCTATCATATCCCCTCTTAACCTTCCCTTCTGCAGACTAAACACATTCAGTTCCCTAAGTCATTTCTCATAGGGAATGGCTTCCAGACCCTTCACCATTTTGGTCACCCTCCTCTGGAAACGCTCCAGCTTGTCAATATCTTTCTTAAAATGAGTTGCCGAGAACTGGACACAGTTTTCCAGATGAGGTCTAAACAAAGCAGAATAGAATGGTACCATTTCCTCCCTTGAGCTAGACACCATATTCATATTGATGCAACCAAGAATCGTGTTTGCTTTCTTGGCTGCCGCATCACACTGCTGACTCATGTTCAGCTTGTGGTCCACCAAGACTCCTAGATCCCTTCCATATGTATTGTTATCCAACCACCTGTCCCCCATCCTATATTTGTGCATTCCATTTTTTTCTGCCTAAGTGTAGGACTTTACATTTATCTCTGTTGAAATTCATTTTGTTAGCTTTGGTCCAGCTCTCCAATCTGTCAAGATTATTATAAATTTTGATCCTGTCCTCTGGTGTATTAGCAACCCCTCCCAATTTGTCATCATCTGCAAATTTGATCAGCATGCCCTTTGTTCCTTCATCCAAGACACTGATGAAGATGTTGAATAGCACTGGGCCCAGGACAGAACCCAAATGAAGATTCCAGAATCCATCTTATCAGTCCTCCCTCACTGCGCTGCATTCAGAAACCAAAAATTACTACAACTTTTAAAAATTATTTTTCCACATAGCTGCATAAACACAGTAAACCATAAACAGGGATTAACCCAACCAAAATTGGGGTTGCGGGGAATTGTGTATCTCTCAGGTTTCCTGTTTTTGAAAAGAAAAGAAAAGAAAAAAAGAAAAGAAAAGAAAACCCTTTTTAAAAGCTGTTGACTGCCCAGTCATGGAAATTCATCTTGCTTTTGCCTGGCGCTGTCCTCTCAGAGTATCAGTCAGTAAAGTCGTTAATGTTTAACTAGGATATATGATAATGTGGTAAAGAAATTATGGCTTACTTGAAGGGAAGGTACTTTTGCTTTATTCCACCAGCAGTCCAACTGATGAGACTCAGTGACACAGCATAAAGAAGGAGATGGATGATGAAAACCCAGCTGGTGGGATTCATCTGTTCTCCCTTAAGTATTTGGTGATCTGGACTTCCCTCTCTTAGTCCCATAGTTCCACAATACTATTTCTTTTAGAGTTGTCTGCTTAAGGCTCTTGGAAGTGGGAGGAGAGACTGTTGCTTTCAGAGAATTCATCAGTTTTCATTTCTACTTGTGAGTCTTGCCCTTTCTGCCTACTTGCTGGCATATTTTCCTCTACTGTCCTGAACAAGATCACTTGGGGTTACCTTTCAAAGTGTTTTAGCAGGCTCCTGGTACTATCATTTATCCCTCTAGATTTAGTGCCTGCATTGAAGGCAGATGGAAATCCTGAGATCCACTCCCAACTCAGTGATCCCAATCAATGCTCTTCCTTTTCTGTGACTACTCAGTCTGCCTGCCTTTAAGACCCAATGAAAACAATTAGTTGCAGTGAGGAAGAATAAATTTCACACAGGCTCACAAAGAATCGAATTAAAAATAACAAGAAAATTAAATAGAAGATAAAGACACCCAGTTCAAAATTTAATAAAATAAAATAAAGCTTATGACTTGACAGCATTCCTTAGCTAAACAGAAATTACTTATGCCCCAGCTTCCTATTTGAACTAAAAGTCAAAGATGCTCACAATGAGATCAAAACAGATTAAAAAAAAGAAAAAGGTAAAAACAACCCAAAATTTCTAATACCTGATTTAATTGAGCTATTATAGCATTAGCATGCTATTAACAAACACTTTAAGACATTTTAAACAAAAGTACAGCAGTACTCTGTTAAGAGGTTTCCCTTATCAGGCAGTGAGTTGTCAAATGCTGGAAGAAATAAAAAGGTCTTTGGCTACCATTAGAAAGACCACAGGTAGGATGCTGGCCTATCTTGCCTTGGCAGGGAAATCCAAATGCTGAGAAGGCCCTCTGCCATGACTGTGATTGTCCTCTGAGTTCCTTTGACTCTTTTAGAAGAGGAGTGGGCAGCTCTCTTGAGTCCAGAGGCCAACTTTATGCCTCTGAGAATCTCTACAAGCTGCACAGACTAGCAAAAAGGCAAATATTTCAGAAAAAAAAAAGAAAAAAAAAGAATTTCACTTCCAGTCTTGAGAAATGACTATTTTTGATGGTGAACAGTGCAAAAGTGCTTTGTGATTAGTTTGAAAAGAGACTAGCTATTGATTAGCAATTCCTGGAAGCTTTCAAGAAGAGGAAATTCACTGTTTGTCCTTCCTTCCTTCCTTTTTGCAAAAAAGGTGATCTGGGGAACCTGGAGAGTCAAAGGTAGCAATAATTAGCTTGGGGATTCCATGCAGCCTCAGTGCTGCACTTCTTCACCCCCTGTTTTAGAAGGATTGTCTCTTTGTTATTTGCATGGGAGATGAACATCTTGAAACAAATATGGAAACAAGAAAAGCATGAGGTCATTGTCAAGGTGAAAAGATGCTTGTGCTGTTAGCAAATAAATGGTTCTTCTCTGCCACTCTTGCACTGACAAAGTTTTTTAGGTATCCTGCTTTTGTATCCTGGAGAGTGAGGCATCCACAACAGGGATATGAAAACATTTCAGCAGTGCTGAGATTCTAGTTGAGACTGGCCATCATCTCCTATTGGGACTCTATGGGCCTTTCTGTACTACACTGTTATAGTGCTATTATTCCACTTCCAACATCCCATGGAATCCTGGGCTTTGCAGTTTAGGGAGGGGCATTTAGGACTTTCAGCCAGAGTGCTCTTTGGCCTCTGTAAACTACAGACTCCAGAATTCCACAGGAGATTGAAAGTGGAATAAGAGCGCTATAACAGTGTAGTGCAGAAAGGTCCTATCTCAAGGATTCTTGTCAGATCTTACCTCCTGTGTGAGACTATGATGCCAAACAGAGTTTTGTTTGTAAACAGTTGCTAAAATTTACCCCAAATATATTTCAAATGAAATTCCTGTCTTCCTCAGGCTAGTATCACTTTTTTCATCTGTGAAGCTAAGACAGACACACAGCAAGCAAAATGAGATAGGCTGCATCATCAAAAAGACACTTGCAACCAATCCAGTGGTCCGACTTTTATTTAATGCAAGCAATCAGCACATTTTTTAATATTGCATGTTTTAAAGAAGTGCTCAAAAATGTACAAGTTTTCTCAGAGACTGAAAAAAAAAATCCTCCCATCTTGTGGTGGCTTATATTAAGGAGACTTTGTGTAGTAAAACCCAAATTTTCTGGACAAAATGAGCATGTTCTTCTGTGAAGATTAATTTTTCAAAAAAGCCCAAAAGTGTTAATGATCATCAAAAACTGTGCAGAAACTCTTGCATTTTTTTTCATACAGTGAGGGAAAAAACTTGAAATTATTTGTTTTGTATATGGGAATAAAATAAGTTATGATTTACATTTTTTGTTGTGAATGGGGAGATTATATAACAATGTGTTTAAAAAGACTTGAACTTCAATCACTTTTTATTTATTTTGCTGACCAATACCTATGTTGGCTGGTGGGGTTTGTAGTCCCACAATAACTTTGGGGTTACCCTATTTATAAGGCCATTTGAACCCAGAATGTATAGTTATGCTTCTTCATCCAACTTTGTATTACATTAACCAAGCATTCTGGAACAGCTGCCTTGATCTAAACCAGTCTAAATAGCCTATAGCTGAATCTAGACCAGATAGAAACAATGCCAGAGGATAATATTAGACCTCTGGAACTGGTAACCTCTCTCATGATAGATGGATCAATTTTCTTGAACTAAGAGATTAATCTCTTTGGGGTAAGACCCTACAACCCACAGAACATCCCTAGATTTTGCTTTGCTCTAGTTGTGAACTTCATGAGCATGTTCTGTTAACTTCAACTGATTACATTCTTTCTGGAGAAAAGGGATGCTGCTATAATCTATTCTTTGATGAATTCTTGTATGGATACTGTTACACAGGGAAAGACTTGAAGGCCAATCAAGACTTTCAGTTAGAAGCCTAGCCTCTCCAGGTTATATCTGCAGGAAGATATTCACTATAGGTTGTAGCAATCTCACCTTCTAAGATGTCACTTCTTAGGTTCATCTTGTTTTATTTTTGAATACAATTTCTAGGTTATAGTATTTTAGTAGTTATTGTTTGGAGCATATCTGCAGAAAGGTGACCAGTAAATACTTTACATCAAGAGTGGGCAGGCTTGGGAGATCAATATATGGTCCCCACAGACCACTGCTAACTGCACTGAATGAACCCCCAGCTCACCACTCCTGAAAATATAACCAGAAGTCCAGTTCTGTTTTGGGAACAAAAATTTTATATAAATGTTTAAACAATACAGTTTGTATATATTTCAACCTTGTTTAGAAGGCGAATAGCTACTCTTGGAAGCTTTCAAGAGTAACAGTTCACCTTTTTTCCTCTTCTTTTTTTACTGCCAAGAGGGCTGTTGAAGTGGGGAGTCTGAGGAGCAGCAAAAACAGCTGTGGAAGTTGGATGCCGCCCACGGACTGCAGAATTCCTGCATCTCCCATAGACAAAACCACCAACAAAATATGGAGACCTGTCTCCTGGATTTCAAGCCGTTTTCTTGGAACTACTTCTGAGATTGTCTTTCCCCAAGTGATCACAACCACAAGTTTATGTTTTGTAAGGTGGACCTGGTAATTACGGCCTTATACAAAGCTTTGTGTTAATTTTTCTATTTTATGGATCTTAAAATTCAGGTATGTAAGAGAATCATAAAGGGAGTGCTGATGTTAGTCTGCATATTAGAACAATACCATGAGGTGAAAGCATAGGTAAACAGTGGTTGGACTATAGGGAATTCCTAATAGATATGGAGTAACTGATAAAAGGGGGGGAAATTAAGTCCCTCAGGTAAAAGAGATGAGATGGGGAATTGTGCTGTCAAGTTTATTTTTGCTATATCTATTGGATTTCAATTGTTAAGTTTGTCCTGTCCCAGTCTGTGATCTTTTTTTTAAATAGTCCATATGAAAATGGAACATTTGAGAATTCTGAACTGGCCTTATGTCTCTGTTAGCTATGTGATATTTTTGACCTAGGAATGCAATCTGAATTATTGTCAAATTACATTTGATGGAGTGGCAGCAGACCATGCATTCATTATTGCTTATGTCACATTTAATTTCAGCTTCAAATAACCTTGTGGCTGGTTATCTCTAGAGCTTGGAAAGCTTAGTTTTTTAGGTTCAAATTGTAGAATCCCATGAATGACCTTTTGGAGTCTCATTGAGCCCATTGGTTTGATGATTCTGGGAACTATAATCCTTCCCTACCCCCCAAAAATAATTATTCAAAGCTCTAGTTTACCCCTTTCCCCAAAGGGGAAAAATGCCAATTTATTTTCTTTTAAATTAAAAAACCAGTTGCACTGCTCAAGTATTTTTAAAAAATTGTGCAAGCAATGAAGCCTTTAGGTGCTTCCCAAACAGCTAACAGTATTCGGATTTAACCGTTTCACGTGTGATCTTATCTCTCATGTTTCCAACATCTTTTACTACCATCACACATGAACATTTGCAAGTACTCCCTTCCCCCTTCTTGATATAAATCATTGTGCTACCCTGGAGGCTTAGGTGGAGCTTAGAGTGAGCAAGTCCTTACTCATGCTCGCAGCCTAAATTTCAGAAACTGGACTATTCACACAACTAAGAGAGTTTAAAAAGTGGGCCTCAACTTGTCTGCCCTTCAGGATTTGGCTTCAGTTCCCACACTTCTATATCATATTAATTCCCAGAAAGTATCATTTAATCCTATTTTTGTTGCAAGCATTCTTTTGAAAGGCTTTTTCCCCTGACAAAGTAAAAAAAGATGGAGAGGGAGAGAGAGAGAGAGAGAGAGAGAGAGAGAAGAGAGAGAGAGAGAGAGATATGATAGAAGATTGACGTTTATTGATGGAAGAAAATGCTAAACTTGACAAACTTCTCTAATGAAATGCTGAGGACAGCATTTGGCCTACAGCTGCCTTTGGATTATCAAGACTCCTCCCAGCTACAACTCCTCACTTCACCCAATGGATTCTGTAAAAATATATATTTCTCCAGATTTTCTTGTTTTATAGGCAGTGGGATGGGAGAGAGAGGATGGACATTTCGTTTAGCTGTGTGACTAAAGGAATATTGAAATCAGTCTATGGGTTAATCACTAGAGGGCAGTATCATTTATGGTTGTAATTTACACCGAATTGCCTTGTGTTTCTGTTGGTATTTTAACCATAAACACTGAGGTATAAACATGAGTTTGGAACTAACTAGTTAAATTTAAATTTACCCTTTTCCCCTTGAGCCTTAAGTTAATTTGTTGGTTAACAGCACTCATTCTCAGAGCTTAGATATAGGCCATTTCCGCACTACACTGTAATAGTGCTATTATTCCACTTTCAACAATATTACTCCATAGGAATTCTGGAGTTTGTAGTTTACTGAGGCCAAAGAGCTCTCTGGCTGAGAATTCTAAATGCCCCCCTCCCCAAACTGCAAACCCCAGGATTGCATAGAAGGTTGAAAGTGGAATAGGACTATAACAGTATAGTACAGAAGTGGCCATAACTAGCTGAGTTTAACCAGTTTGTTTTTCCCTTCCTCCAGTGAGGTTTACCAAACAAGTAGTCCTTATTTCAGGTTGGGTGGATGGAAGGAGAAAAAAGAAATGCAGAGAACTGATAAACAGTAACTGAACCTGTTGTTCAATTCCATGCTTCCAGAATGCAGCAGTTTCCAGATGTACTGTGCTATTCATCCAACCATTCCCATACCTTAAACCAGTAAGGTTGGGTTTTTTTGCACTCTGAGGTATCTGGAAAATATAGGAACCAATGACAAAATATACAATTATTGGGTAATGACAACCAAATGGGCCATTCTCAGTTAAGTTCCATAGTTTCTTTTCTAAAAGGAAGGATTTAATAAATAAATTATTTAACAATTAATACAAGAAATTAATTTCCCAACATTAAGAGTAATGAATTATTCTTATCAGTTGCCACAGGGAACTGTAACAAATTCATTCTAAAGCCCAATCTTCAAAGCTCTAAAATATGGTAAATAAAGGAACAACAAGAAGCAGAACATTTGTGTGTGATCAAATATGCATAGGGCAGAGTGTATAACTCAATATTTCTATTGTGCAGCACAAATGAGTTAAGATGTTAACTATTGCTGCCAGGCAGGGTGAGAAAGGTACCGTTTAAGTCCTACATGCAGCCCCCTAGTACACTAGTGAGGCCTCCAAGCCCACTTTTCCTATATAAGCCTGGGGATTCAAAACCATGGAAAAATATTTCCTCTCACACTCCTACAACACTGCAAAGGGTCATTTTGGTTTTTCAAAAGTAATAGATACATTAAAAAAATCAGAGTTTATGGTTGTGGTGGTAGAAGCAGACCACTGAATTCTGGTGTGTGTGTAGCAACGTATGTAGACCCAGTGCTCAAGCTATTGCCCTTCCTTGCTCTAGGGGAACTGTTGGTTCTCTGGACAATTTTGGACTCCCTGAGCTGTTATTACTGAATAGCAGATCAGCATGACTGCCTGATAAAAGGGTCATAGATTCCAGTTTACAGAACAACTCTAAGCCCCAGATTTACTGGCTGAATTAGGTAAAAGTAACTTTCCATCAACAGAGAGAAAGTCTGCCACTGGTCAGGATGCTTCTTTGGCTAGACAGCTGAGTTTTGTTAATGAAAAGTCTCATGGTGTTTCAACTGGCAGTATCAAGACTAAAATCCTAGTTACAGGGTGAGAAGAGGTTTGAACTGGCTTTCTGTTATAACAAGTAGAGCCTGAAGTCAGATGTGGTAATGTATTCTCACCCTCAAATAGCACCACTTTGTTCAGATTTGTTTCCCAGGCAGTAGGGATGTAATGAATATTCTCAACTGTTCCTGTGCTCAATGAGAAATGGTTGAGACACCCCCATTACACAAATTGCCAACTGTCACAAGATTTTTGGCCCCTGACAAGAGTTAAAAGATCAATCCTGTTTTCATTATCAGCAGCAATAAGCAGAATATGTTGGGCTGTGTGTAAAATGTTGCATTTTGTGTAAACAAGCGTTTGCAGCAACACATTCTGGTGCAAAGAAACCTTAGTGAAATTTCGGCAAGGAGGTCCTCAAATCTGAAAAAGAATTCTAAAAAAAAAAAAAAAAACCCACAGCAGGAGAAAAACGTTTGAAATGTTTCTTTGTTGCAGTGAAAAAAGTGAAGAGTTGCATGCCAGCTAGCCAGGTGTCATTTCCTCTTCCAGGTTACTGTAAGGCAGGTGTGGGGAATCTTTGGCCCTCTGGACATTTTAGATTTCTTCTCCTATGGTCTCTTTCCATTAGCCTGCTGACTAGGCCTTCCTGGAGTTGGTCCAAGGCATCTGTTGTGCAAAGATAACCCACCCCAGCTGTAAAATGTAGCCACCTCTATGTGGCAAACACCTCTTCTTGGCTTGCTTTCTTGCTTGCTTTTTCAACTGACACCCAACATATTTGATTGATACATGCCTGCAAATAATTTCTGACCTATGGTGACCTATCACTTTTTTTGGGGGGGGGGAGCAAGATTTGTTCAGAGGGGGTTTTGCCTTTGCCTTTCTCTGAAACTAAGAAAGTGTGTCTTCCCCAGGATCACCCAGTGGGTTTCCATGGCAAAGCAGGGATTCAACCCCTGGTCTCCAGAGTCCTAATCAGGCTTTTCACCACACTCAAACCACTACACTGCACTGGCTCTCTCAACATATTATGGCTCATGAAAGCCACTGACTGTGAACAGTCTTCATTGAAACCTCCATTATTTAAGATTTTGTTCATAATGAATTCACTATGGAGGAAATGATGCTGTGAATCGGGGCAAAGCTGATACCCCTAGTGGTGTAATATGTTCAGTTATTTCATACTTGCATGCAGGAACAATTTTTTTAAAAAAAATTCTGAGTCTTTTTGTGCATTTTGTTTGGATGATTTTTCACACTTTGGGACTTTTTTGTGAAAAACCACTTGTGCAAAAACTAGTTTTGTATGCAAAGAATATGTTTTGCAAAAACAGAAACAACCCGCTTTTTTGTACTTTGTGTACAGTGTACTTTGCGCAAAATATATCACTTTAATTGAAAATGTGGTTTTTGCTCAAGACCCTTTTTTGTGCAAATAATTTTGGCTCAAAAAAAAAAAAAGAGTCTTGAATCAACCCCTCCCAAAAGTTTTCTTGAAGGTAAAGAAAAAGAAATGGTAATATTCTTTACACTTCAAGTGATCAGAATCAAGAATTGCACATGTACCCTAAATGTGAGCCTGCTTGTACAAGGATGGTGGGGTGGGACAGGTGGCAACAGAAGGTTTCCCACAGATTTCAGGTCTCTCTCTATCCATTGATAGCCAGGAATGTAGCTAGGGGTGTGCAAAATGAAGGTATTATTCTCCAAATAGTAACTCTGCCCCAATAACATTTTCCTGTAAGCCCTCACATTTCTAGTATAACTTTGAGCAGTTAGAAATATATTTTACCCATCCAAAGAAACGGGGCAGACAAAGTTACCACAGGACTGGAAACAGCAAACTTTCCACATCTGAATGATTTTCAACATCTCACTCTCTGCAATGCCAGAAACAGAGACTGAAGGGGAATTTTATTTGAGAGGCAGAATTTTTAGGGGAGCAATGCCCTCATTTTGCCCCCAATAGCTAGACCCCCTAAGCTATGTCCCTTTTGCCAATATTTATTTAACAGCTAATATTTATTCAACAGCTTATGCAATAACTTTATTTGGACCTCTTAAATATCACTGAATGGCAATTTCTTATTATGAAGATGGAAGGCCATTTTGATTTATGTTCTTACTCATAGGTACCGCGGCTTCCTTCTGTTTTCATTTTGTTTTGTTTCATTTTGTTAATACAAGCAGGTTCCTTTGCAATCATTTCAGAACAGTTGGTGAATAGTAATACCAAATGAACACTAGAGCAGCAGGAATTCCTGATGTAAAGCTTCTCTTTCTTTTCTGTTCTTCTCATAACTGAAATCTTCAAACACTCTCGAACAATTTCCTCCCCCTCATCTTTTTATTACATGAAAATCCAATTTTTCAAATCATAATTTCTCCGAAGAACTGAAAATCTCTTGGCACTCGTGTAATAACCCAAAGCTTCTTAAGGGTCTAATAACTGCAATAAGAAAGGTCTACAGGCATATATGGGTTTGGTTCTTTTTTTTTTTTTAAAGTGCACAAGAATCACAGGCAGCGAGGCAAGATTTGCAGCAGGATGGAATTTTCCTGTGGTTGTAGAGGCTTGTTCAGACCACAGGAATGCTAGCAAGATGCTACATGCTTCCATTTGCTATTGTCTGGTTTCTTTCACCCCCCTAGGCTGAGGCAGCTGCTGCTGTGGCTCTGAAATTTTAATGTGACATTTTTCTTATTATTATTACTTCTTCTTCCCAGCCAGCCTTTCTGCTTGCTATTTTCACCTCATATCTTTCCTTCCCACTTTCCTGTAACTTCTTGTCTATGCAGCTTATGAATAAACTGCCTTTCTCTCTTAAACACACACACACACACACACACAAACACACACAGAGGTTTTTCCAAGACAAAAGAACAATGATAAACTAAAACAATTGTTCTGCTGACCAGCCTTTCTTTTCTTTTCCTTCCTTCCTTCCTTCCTTCCTTCCTTTCCTTTCCTTTCCTTTCCTTTCCTTTCCTTTCCTTTCCTTTCCTCTCTTCAGACATAAAGAGCTTGAAAAGGTTTGCTTTTTTCAGTAAACATATGTTTTTCCAATTTATTTCACCATTATAAATGCCACACAAGATTCTCTCCTTACTTGCATTAATTGGATAAGAGGGTGAACTTGGATGATCTCTACAGTGTTAACATTCATTGTGACTTGCATTAATAGGCATTGGATCATGGATAATGAGAACTACTTTGGAAAATCTATTATCTTTGTTATCCCCCTAGCTCTAACACTGCAGCTGATCATACAGTAAACTAGGTTAAAGAGAGGTAAGAAAAGAGCTATCAGTTTGTTTTGAGCCCCAAGAGGCAGAGTCTAAAATGTTATTAGTGAGAGTAACCAGTCATGTAAATGTTGAAAATAAACCTCAAAATCATTGCCCTTTGGCAACAGCTCTGAAATGAGCATAAGCGTGTGTGTATATTCACATTTGTAGTAAACTAAACTATCACATGGTCTATGATTCCTTTCTGTTCCCTTCAGATCATCAGTAAGGGACAGTGTGGTGCTGTGGAGAGAATGACAGGTCTTGATTGATTTAAAATAACTCCCCCAATTCAGAGATGAATTTTGAATGCCTCACCCCTCCCTTGTTAGAGCCCCAAAATATATTCTTCTTAGTGGCAAGCTTGGCTCTGAGACTGGATTTTTTCAAACCAGCTAAACAGTAGAATGTGTTATCCAGGAACATTTCATATTTATTATTGTAGCATTTCTTATGCAGCAGGCCTTTCATGACCATTTACTAAATAAAAATTATAGACATCTTATTTACTCTATCCTCTTGGATTTTCTGTTTGTAACGATCCATGGGTAAAATAGCTAACAGCAGTAAATATTCTGGACAATTCTGGACAAGGTACAAATGCTGACACTGCAAATAAAAACCAAGCAGCCAATGAACTATCCCTGTACCTGACCCAGCTATGTGAACCCCAAGTTCCAAAATGGAAGTTCTGACTGATATGTTTGGTGAAATTGGGTAAACGACACAAAGCAGAATGGGTGAATATCAGAAACAGCAAAACTGTATATTTTAGATATACCTCAGAATTTTTAGTAATATTTGAATCCAGCTTTCAGTCCCTTGGGAAAATAAATCCCCATCTTGCTGTATCACCCTCTCTCTTGGTTTCTTTCACTCTCTCTTGATCTTGCAGAAAACAACTGAAATTGCTTACAGTTGCTCTAGATGCTCATCTTTGAAAGGGAATGCATAAATATAGCACTTCCCTTTGCCTCATCACAAGCCTGAGGCCTCATCATGTCGAAACGTGCCTTTCCCCCTCCCTGGATTCTTTGGCTGTTGCTGAGTCTCTTTTTGTCTTTCTATAATGTTAGTCCATCACCAGGAAGCCCTCCTCTGCAACTGTTTAGTGGAAATCACTTCCAGGTGCTGTTGCAATACAAACACCATCCGATTAACAGGTCTGGCTTGTGATAATGCTGATTCTTCTACCACTGGTGCATTTTATGACTTTGCACTGTACATACAAAATTGACTTGACTGCTCCTTCCAACCTTATATAGTTTACAGTTCATATTAGTGCTCCAAACTGTAATCAGTGATAGTTACAGATCTATGTTGTACTTCACCCTATATGACAAAATTCCTCTAGTTTATACCATACCAAATTATGCTGCCAGATTCCTCACTTTTTTCATACCTAGTTGGAAAGTAATCAGGTACTTATAGTTTGGAATCCCATGGTTCTGATCCAATTTCTGCAGGCACTCCAACAGTGGCCATTCAATAGTTTCAGTTTGTTCCACAACAGAAAGCTGTTCTGGGCCTCAAAGTCACTGTTAAATGGTAATCACTTGCTCACGCTGGAGCTCCGTGTCCTATCAGAGGGAGGAAATATATGTTGACCATGTGCAAAAATGTCCATCGTCACCACACAGAAGATGGTGTTAGAAGTTCATTGCCAAGATATCTCACCTTCCTACTTTCCTGTAACTTCTTGTCTATGCAGCTTATGAATAAACTGCTTTTCTCCCTTAATATTTGAAAGAGAAATTTGAAAGAGAAAGAGATATTTGAAAGAGAAATCATCTTAAAGGTCCCAGCGTTTCAATGTTCCACTTTAAGCCTATCAATCAGTCGATCATTTCCTCTTCTTGCTTGTGATAGAAGTGCTTGTTTCTTCCTCACGTTAGAGAGATGGAAGCAGGATACACATCAGTAGTGTTGCCTCATCCAGTATGGCCACGCAGAGAACAGCATGACTGTCCTTTTTAGGCAGTGGTTCTCAACCTGTGGGTCCCCAGATGTTCGTGGACTTCAGCTCCCAGAAGCCCCAACCACTATGGTCAATGCTCAGGGCTTCTGGGAGCTGAAGTCCATGAACATCTGGGGACCCGCAGGTTGAGAACCACTGTTTTTAGGGAACCATAACTCAGTTTGGGACTTTGGCAGCACAACACAGGATGATATTCCCTCCTGATTCAGACTAAAGGCATGCCCTATCCAGGATCCTGCTTATCACAGTAACAATCAGATGCTTATTGGCTCTTCACAAGCAGAAATTAGAAACAACAGTGTTCACTTACTGCTGACTCTCAGGCATGCTGTCTGTCATAATAGTGGGGAACTAAACCCTGGTCTATGCACAAAGCACTATACTATACTGTCTCTCCCTAGTTCTATAGAGGAATACAAAATTGTATCTATTTAATCAAGTGCAGGCACAAGGCTCTGTATAATTTAGCATCTCATATTGACATATATGCACATAATAACTGTACATGCCTAGGACTTACATCCATGGATGGTCATGACATATAAATGAAAATATGTAGGAACCCCGTGTAAAGTATATGGCATTGTATGGCATGGCCCCATTTCTTACTCACATGGTAAAGTGAGTAAGATTTTGAATGTCTGAATGTAGCTTATGTGCTGTGTGAATACACGTTACCATCCCCAGATGTGCACAGAGGTAACTGAGTTGCATTGACTGTTGTTACAGTGCACAACATCCAAGGCACGGAATCAATTAGAACTGATGTGCTCGGTAAAATGATCCACTTTATTATTTTTATAGACTATAACACTATTTTCCAGCCCAAAACAACAGAAGAAACTTGTATTCTACAGTCAGACTCTTTGATTCTAACTATAATGTTAAAATGTACTCTGGATTCAATTATTTGCAATTAGATTGTTTTTAAAAAGGCAACCTACAATTAGAATGGAACCTTTTGTGAAGCACATATCTAGTAATTAAGTTGTTTCTGAAGTCTTAATTCCACTGGGCAATTAAAAAGAAAAATGCCAGGTGCTAAGGAAGAGAACAATACCATTGAGTGTTGAGTGTCTTAAGTTATCAATGGAAGCTTTAACCAGAAGACTTTTTCCCATTGATTCTCATGGTCTTAAGTGGTAATCCTTTTAGCCAACAATCATTACCAGTACTTAATGACTTCTCTCATAAGCTAGGATCAATAGTAACAACTGACCAGAAGGCTCTACTGAGACCGGTCCATTTGGAAATGGAGGAGATGCATTAAAGTCTTGAGATAATAGCTTGTCCCGCAAGCTCCAATGTTTGCTGATTTATCAAGGATAGTTCCAGTTTTCTGGTACTAGTTTTAGTAAATCACTATTCCTATTTTGACGCTTGGGAAGACTTAGGAGACAAGAGATTTTTGTGTACCTGCACATGTGTAATAGCAATAGCAATAGCAGTTATTTCTATACCGCCTATCAATTAGTGTTATCTAAGCAGTTTACAATGTATTTTAGCTAATTGCCCCCAACAAGCTGGGTACTCATTTTACCGACCTGCGAAAGGATGGAAGGCTGAGTCAACCTTGGAGCCTGGCAGGATCAAACTCACAACCTTGTGATTGCAGTACTGGCATTCAACCACTGCGCCACCAGGGCTCCTACAATAATACATGAAAGTCCCTTCCAAACACATATGCCCATATGTTCACCTCTTATCAAGAGAGGAAATGTTGATGAGTATGTTGTGGTTTGTTCTGCAGTAAGGATAGCTCTATCGGTCCTGCAGCTATGGCCGAACCTTGAATGTAATGTCCAGAGCCCATTGCCCACCTCCATCCCAAAAGGACCACTCAAGTGTCAGGAACAGTGACAAACAGGTCCATCTTTTTTACCCTTGTATTTGAAAACATTTCAGAGTTGTGGGTGGGGGTGACTGGTCAGGCATGTGTATCATTACGGATGTTAATTTTATTATCTTTACATTTTTTTTCATTCTATGACCAAAAGATACTTTGTTCTCAGGAATGTGTTTAATGCCAAGAAAGGTGTTTATGCCCTTGTCACACTGCAAAAGTAATGTACTTCAAACAACAGCCTTACTTGTAACACATTAGTTTTGGAGGTGACATAGGCATAAGAATGGTCCCTTTGCAAATAATGTAATGACTGGGAACATCATTGTTTTTCTTCTAGGTAACAAATGAGGCTTTTCTTGTTATTGTTTTGGATGCTAACATGCTTTCCTGAGGCATGGGGGGATTTCAGTCCATTTTATTATTATTTTTAAAAAAGATGAATCTCTGAGCAACTAAAAAAAAGAAAAGTCAAACAAGTATTGTAACAAATCAGCATAGAGAGTGACACCAGATGTAATAAGTAACTGAGAGAGTTGAGTTACATAATGACTTACCTCTCTGAAGTAATGTAAACTCTGATGCTTACCAACACCTATTCACTTCAGAAGCCAGGGCACAGCATGAATATGGTTCACAAACAGTGGGTATATTCCAATGAGTATTACTGACTTAGCTCTCTGGCAAAGACCTTTGGTTTGAGAATGTGTATAAGCACATATAACAGGTAAACCCGTTTTCAACCAAACAGTGTTGGAATGTGTACCATCACAGGCATATATAAGGAAAATAGAAAAACAGATGTAGAAGTTCCAGAAACTGGTTAAAATGTCAATCAAGTTCAGATCTGTCAGGACAAGCTAAAGGTATGCCATCTCTAAATTAATACAAGGGGAAGGCTCCAATTTTCTTCATCAAATTTCCATTTGTTTTCCTTCAGACCCTCATATTAAAACTTTGTAATTAAGTGCAAGCAGTTGGGTGAGCAGGGTGACGGAAGAGGGTTGGAACTCTCTGGATATCTTCTTCCAGACCTCAGTGGGATAGTACATTTGGGGAGAGAAGGCTAGTATCAACTGTGGGATTATCTTATCTTTTAAGGCTGGCATATCAAGGGTTGCAAATCAGGGATAGTGTAGCTGGGCCATATCTCTGATATCCCAATTGTTCTTCAAGAAATTTCAACACCCACCCCCTCCAAGTTCAACAATATAAAGCTTGTGCAATATGTCATGCCACAAACTCTGAGAAATATCTTGAAGTCCCCTTCACACTCTGGTAACCCTAAAAACAAAGAAATAAATGACCTGGAAAATGCAACTGAGCTAACTCTCTTTTGAAAAGAAGCACATAGGCAATATTCATTGCAGATGATTAGAGAAAATATTTGGTTATCGTTGGATCATGTGCATCTAAGCAATTTACAAATCATAATGAAGTCAGAGCACATTTTATGAACTCAATTAAGGTAGCTCACCGTGAAGTGTGTTTGATGTTATTTAGCATCACACTATAAACACAGTTTAGTAGCTGGATCACTTGGTTAAATCAAGTGCATTAATAAAGCCTTATTATTAAGCAAAACAGGTATAAAACAAAATTCGCTCTAATAATTTGAATTTTTTCTTTTGCCCTATCATTGATTTTCAGTGCAACATATGGAATTTTAATGAAGCAGTTTACACAATGTGAGAAGATCATTTTCCATTTTTCTCCTTTATTTTGTAGAGAAATCTCCTGATAGAAGATATAAGAACTTTTAGGCTAGCAGGTTGACAATGAGGTTATGAATGAATAGTGCTGATTCAGTGTGTATTATTAAATCACAGTGATAGGAAGATTCATAAAGCCTTTCTATATGACACAATTCTTCTCACTGAATTAGATATCATTGTTATCTGCTTGTTGACCTCCTCCAGTCATTGTCCTCTTTTTAAGAACAATTAAAAAGTAAAGATCGCTTCTGTATGGGGCTGCCAGAGTGAAAATGAGAGATACCCTGTGCCTTTACCAGTTGTACAGAACAGGACATTTCTGCATATGTTGGTTGCTTTCGTCTGGTTGTGTGACAAGCAACACCAGCTGAGATTCTCTCCTCTACACAATCGTTAAAGGTGCAGGAACAATCTCCAGTTTTTACTCTACAGATAAACTGTGTAGCCTACAGATTCTGCACAGACATAGTAAAGAATCATTAGATATGTTGTTGATGTGATGGAGATAGTACCATCCATTGTCTTCACTATTCCATGAAACAAACATCTTTTGTACTTTCCTTCAAAATGTTGATATAATTGATAAAATGGGAACCTTTGATACATCTTGTTTCTGCTATGCAGCATATAATTAACATCCTCTATCCATACACAAACACACACATACACACATGCAAATTTACACCATGCATTGACTTTTTTTGGTAGTCCAAAAAATGGGTCCACATTCTACAATTTTTGCATGTTTGGATAAATTCCAAAATGGCATCGTAAGTCTTGCTAAACTTGTTTCATCTCTCTTTGAGCTAAGGTGACTGAGTTTTAATACCTAGAGCTTTATGATCTGAAACTGTAATTAAATCCAAATGCCTTTATTGCAATGGTAGTCTAAAACAGTTGAGGCCTTAAGCATTTCTTATTTCGGTATGCAGTTAGTGTGCTAACCCTGCATGCTTTTTATTCCTCATTGAGTGATAAAGGTAGCCACAGTAATTTACATATTCATAGGTAGCTGTGTTGGCCATGCAGCAAATACAACAAAATCCAAAATGCACAATGCACAAAGCAATGATATTTTTATTGGGACAACTCCAAAGCATAAAATACATCAGGCAAACTTTTAAAGCTTCACTGGCTTCTTTATCAGACAAAGATATTAAAAATCTTACAGAAGAAGAAGGGTGATAATGTTTGAATAACAATCCTCCAGGTAGCACCAATCTTTTTTTCACCCTTACCACAATTACTGCCTCTTCCTTTTATCTATCTGTCTGTCTGTCTGTCTATTCCAAGGATCTGCTAACAAAAATCTATCACACCTGGCCTGACAGTGAAGGTCTGTCTCCCCATGATCACCAACACAATATTCTTACCAATATTTTAATAAGGAAAAGACTTGCTATGTGCACTGCAGCTTCTACTCAGCTAGGGTCTTTTTAGGAACCCTCCAGCTTCCATGGTATTTAGATGCCATTATGTTTTGGGGAAAAAAATCATGAACGATGTTCATCAGAGTGCAGATTGTTAAACTGGAAGTGTGATTCTATTTTGACCTGCCTGGTACAGAAGCAACTGTGATAAATCTGTCACCATAAAAGAACAACAGAATGACTGCCTTTGGATGGAAAGATGCAAACAACACTCCACAGCACATCCCATGTTTGATAGTATCATGAGTCATTGGAGCTGTTTCAGAACATCTTTTCTTTGTGAATGTTAAGTTGTTTCACAGCAGATCTGCAATTACTTTTATTCAGTTGCTCAGTTAGTTATCCAGCTGCCCCAGTGTTTCAGGTTTGTATGATCAGCTACCTTAATGACTCACACAGAGGCAGAGCATTTGAAGACTCTGCATCTGACAGTCTATATCAATGGACAACCTGTCACCCAAGCAATCTGGAGTAGAAAGAATCCACATCTAAATCAAAATTGCCTTGCTAGCATAGAAAGATCTGATAACATTTTTGGATCCACTATCTCATCTGCAGTTGGACATTTGCTTTCAAATCAGCCAATGTAGACCAACTCTCAAGAGTTTGCTCTTCTCTAAGCCCAACTCACAGTGTTTTCTGTACAAGTTAGCAGTCTCTCCTGCTGGCAGATGGCAGGCTTGGTAACTTCTACAGATACATTGCTGGGCTGGATGGAATAGTCCATATTGTCTCAAATCAACAACCTAATTCTCTCTTCTCCTATCCAGAATTGATACTGCTATGTTATCCATAGGTAGGACAGCTGACAGAATGGCAGGAAAAAACTGGGTCAATTCGCCTCACTTCTACACAAAGCAAGGACCCTCTTTCTCAACTCCTATGTGCAACATTAGCCCTGTCCCTGTCACAATGCACACCAGAGCCCTGTACACAATTGAGTGCTTGTTTGGAGCCCAATAAACCTGCACAGCTTTTTCTATAGGATAAGAGAGTTCCTATCAAGTCCCATTTCAGTGGCGACTAGTTTCACAGGAATAGTGCCTTATATGTGTTAAGAAATTAACTGTATTTGCTTAGTTTGCTTTTTCAAAACTATACAGTCTCACAAACTCATAATTCTTTCAAGTGTTCCTCTTTTTGCTGTCATTGTGAGAATAGGTACTGGACCAATTATCTAGATTTTAACCAGAAGTTGCAGGCTAAGAATGTTTGATTTATTGGCTTTATAAAACGCAGTGGTCTTTAATATGTAGTGCCGGGAGCTGTGCTGTAATTTTTGCTCTTTTTATTGCAACTGTTAACCAATGTATGAATTATCTTCAAAGACTTAGTATTGCTTTTATCAACTTTTTCTCTAGTACAATTGTTGAGCAAAGGAAAGTGACGGATATATGTGTTAAAGCCTAGGGCAAGACGTGGCTAGCAGAAATGGCAACAGAATTCCAGTTACCACCTGGTAGTAGGGAATGAGTGTATCTTCTCTATCTGAGAACCAACGGTTATGTGCATCTTTAAGGACAGAGCTCTGTCTGGGCTGGCTTGCGCAAGAAAAAAATAAGCTGAAGGAAAAGTAAAGCCATGGGAACTAAAGGAGCAGCAGAATGACTTCAGGCTAGATAAAATCACTGGCAAAGTAGGGGACTGAAGGAAGGGCATAGCTCTTGGTGGTGCAAAATGAAGGCATTTCCCTGCCCCAAATAGGATTTCTTTTTAAATCTACAATGAAATTTTCCTTCAGTTCCTCAATTTCTAGCATTGCAGAGAGTGAGAAATTGAAAATTGTTCACACCTAGGACTGTTATATTTGCTGCTGAGCAGGATGTTATTGGGATATTGTTTAAGATCTAAATATAACTGTAGGCACATTTATGATGAACTTTGTGTGAACTCATTGATCAGGATTCATAAACTCCTCTACTGGACTTACTCTATTGATTGGTTGACACCAGTGGATTGTTTTAATTGTACTATCTCATTGTTTGGATGACAGCAGTATTGTAGGATAGCATAAGGAGGAGTTTGCATCTTTGCTGCAAATAATATAAGAGTTGGAGTAAACAAAAGGAAAATAAAATAGTACAATACTAAAACAGAGGTGGAATTTTGCTCCCAACTGCATTTTCAAAGCTCTAAGAAGCTGATTCCTGATTCACATTTCACCTACTTCTGTTTGTGAACTATTACTTTGCAATTGTGGATAAAAATTCTGATCAGAATCCATCACTGTTTTACAAATTCAGTTAGACAACTCATCAAGATGATGAGGGCACTTGTATTCTCCAGAAGTATCTTGACATGAAATTAAGGAAAGCAGATTTGGAATTGCTTCAGGTGGCCCACTGTATTCATGTATGTACGTATGTGCTGAAATGTCACCACAGCCAGTTTTCATAATCTGTTTGCTGAATGGTGGTGGCAAATCAAGGCGATTGCATGAACATTCTTCTTAATCTGATGGCTTTCTGTGTGTGTATAAGTTACTTTATAACTATGGCTCTCACAGATATTGCAAAAGAGACACTGTTAATATTGTTATTTGTCTCTTTGGAGAGTGCTTTTACATAATAAAACTGGGGTACTTCCAAACAATGAAATTCCATTTTACTGGGCATCACCCCTCATTTCAACTCATAATCTTGTGGGGAGTTTGTCTTGCCTGCCACTGTGTTTTCTCACTGATGATTACATCATTCACCAGACCATGTGTTAAGGCTTTTTCACACTACACAATTATAGGACTATGATTCCACTTTAACTGGCATGGCTGCTCCCTATGGAATCCTCACCATTGTTATTTGCCAAGGTACTAGAAGTCTCTGACTAAGCATTCCAAATGCCTCTCCCTAAACGGTAGATCCCAGGAATATATAGGATGTTGTCATGACAATTAAGATGGAATCATGTCATTGTAATTGTGTCGTGTGAAAAGGTCTTTAGTGATTAAATGCCTGGACTGTAGAGATGAAAAGAATATTTGAAAATTGTTGAAAAAAGAATCCTGAACTGATGAGAATCTTCACAGTTTGGGATTTATTCTGCACAAAATCTGCATATGGTTGTTTGGTTCAGAAAATGGCATTTTTTGTTCAGGAAACAGATTTTTCTGTGTGGAAAATAATATTTCAAAACAGAAATATTAATTCCTGCACAGAAAATGTTGTTTTCCACAAAGAAAAATTCTGTAATTCAAAATTTGTTCTGCATAAAATTTGAAAATGGATGACTTGCATAGAAAGATGCAAATCCTGCAAAGAAAATGCTATGTTCTGCACAAAACAACATAACAACCACATGCAAGTTTTGTGCAGATAAGTCCCAAACTGCAAAATGTCTTCTTAAACTGCCTCATTTTCTAAGACTGTCTCAAAGCAGAAAGATAATTGCTGAAATTATTTGTTGCTACCTTTAAGAAGAATCTAGACCCCTTTCTGCGGGATGTCATCATCCCACATTGGGGACGGGAGAAGCATGAGACCCAGATGACACTTACGCACAATGTCATCTATGTCCCATTGTTATCCCATTTCCAGGCAGCGCAATCATGCTAAAATCATTGACCAGTTTTACTTGTCAATGAGCAGCAATCACACAGCCCTCTTTCCACCCTCTCATACTTACCTGAGCTGCAGGTCAGGAAGTCTGATGGCTATGCTTCCTGCCCCAGTGCAGCCTGGGACAGTGCCCAGCTGCACTGTGGAAGGAAGAGGTGTGGCTCATCACACCTCCTCTATTCCCACAGGCAGCCAGTACAGAGAAGAGTGCTCCTGTCATGCTTCTTTCCCAGGAGAGGCTCTACTGAGGTCCCTGTGGGATGCCACTAGGATCCGGTAACCTGCAGAAAGGGTCTCAGTGAAGAATTTCACCCCATTGGACTGGGATATGGGAGAAGCAGCTCCAAGTCCTTAGTAAGCCATGGAACTCACTGGTTGATTTTGGGACAGCGACTCCCTCTCCCTCATTTAGACCTACCTCATATTGTTTTGAGGGTAAAGGATAGTGGAAGAGAACCCTGTATGCTTTGGGTTATTTGGAGGAAAGGCCTGATGCAAGTAAGTAATAACTGACCAACAGATATCAAGAGCAACTGCACTAGCACAAGGAATGATCAATGGGAAGCAGCCCTGCTTGATCATTCTCTGAGTCCTGTGTTATCACTGAGCCTTACTTCTACCTCATCCCTGGTGCCATGCCATTCTTGGTCTCTATAAAGAAGACAACAAGAAATGTTAAATATTATCAAAAAGATAGTTTTCTGCCCAATCTATTTCCATTTTGCTCAGATGTCAGCCCATATTGACAACAATGGGATCCAATTTCATGTAAATGATGTACCCTCATGAAGATACAGGCATACATTTCAACTAACAGCTGTAATGGGCCTTGCTTTGGGAGAAAGTCAGGATAGAAATAAAGTGAAATGAAGTAGTGTAAAAATATGCTAATAAATTTGTTATCAGGCATACGGCTGAATGTTGACTCTTGTAGCTTTTTTAATCTCAATGTTTCCCTATGTGTGTGTGTGTGTGTGAGAGAGAGAGAGACAGAGAGAGAGAGAGAGAGAGTTATTATTTGAGTGGGGTGGTGATGGTTCAAACTAAATTTCCTAATGGTATTGCAAGCTCCACTGGCTCCCAGAGACAACAATATTCACGATCTTCACCATTTTCACCATCTTCAGTATTCAAGTAGCAGGTGTTCTCATCTGTGAACCTGCCAATCATACTTGCACCGCATAATAGGCTTTGTGATCTATGGAAGACTTGAAAAATATGATGAAGTTATCTGAAGTATGTATGCATGTATGTGTATGTATGTGTGTGTGTGTGTGTGTATATGAAAATATTTTATTTATTCATGAAAATATGTATATCCCACTCTATAGCAAAAGATCTCAGGACAAAGAGTTTTGCGGCATTTTAAAAACTAAATAAATGGTTACAGTGTAAGAGACTGCTGCTACTTCAGAGTGCTTTCCAGGCCACCTGGTCTGAAGAACTAGCCATTTTTTCCCTAATGTGCCAGGGACCACTTTGCACCCATTGCTACAACTGTTTCTTCCTTTCTGGGAAACTGGCATGAACCAGAACAGTTCCAGGGACCATGTCTTTGGCCCTTTCCACACCTTACCTTTGTCTGGTGCTGGGGCACAGGGATCATGCAAGCAGCCTCTTGCGAGAGGCTCTCGCGTTCCCGCTGCTTTGGCTCTGCAGGAGCTGTCTGCCGGTTGGCAGGCAGCATGGGGACTCCGCCTCTTCCTTCCGCAGTGCAGCCGGGCATTTTCTCAGGCTGTGCTGGGGGAGGAAGCATGAGGGCTGTGGCTCCAGAGCTCCACATGCAAGGTAAGTGCATGTGCAAAGCAATGTGTGATCGCGCACCATTTTCAGCTACAAGCCAAAAATGAAATAATGCACTATTGGCACCTGCCAGCCCTGGCAGCGTTGTGCAATTGCGAGGACATAATCTGAAATGCTCCTCGCAATTGTGCGATGCTCCGGACTCCCTTTCACATGGGAAATGCCATGCAAAAAGGGCCTCTGTGTAGCACTCCTTCAGAACATAACAAATTTATTATGATAAATTCTATGTTAGTCTTTGATGTGCAACAAAGGTTATTTGTTGTTTCTTCTGCAAAAGAACAGTATTACGAAAGAAAAGATTAATGAAACTACCCAATCAACAACATGTTTGCAATGTCAGCCATTAAAGATCAGAAAATAATAGCATTTTCAAAACTGAAAACAGGCAACTGTTTCAATAAAACCTAGAAGAAAAGTAATGTGGGAATGCTGTCTTCTTTAGGAATCTTTCTTCTCTAGGAATGCTTCCACATTTCAACCCAAGATGAGTAAGTAAACAACACAAGTAAACAGCATAAGCTTATGCATGGCTACTCAAAAGAAAGTTCCAAGTGCCTTAGTAGGATTTACTCACAGGTTAAGCAGGCAAGGGACTGCGTTGTTAGTATCACTTGTAACAAAGAATAAGGTAGCATTTAGTGAAAATTCAGAGCCAGATGTTCATATTTATAGGAATCCCTATGTGCCTGGTGTCAGTTTCACATTTTCTCAAGATCTAGCTTGTCGGAGCCTTATGAATCGGTTATGGAATGATTGGCTAGTGGCTACATGACTTAAATAATTGGCAGATCTCTGTAATACACTTTGTTTTACTTGAGGCTAAACCTAGATTCAGTGGTGGTGAGAGACATATGTACAGTTATTTAAGACTGTTGCTGACCTCTTCTATTTCATTCCCTCTCTTTCTAAATGTTAACATTTGTTTTGTCTTGTTACTTAATGTACTGAAATATAACTGACAGAGCCTCTGGCAATTTTTCCAAAACAATTGGGATAGTTTAAAATAAATTTTTTTACTGTCATCTGCAAACAAAAAGCTCATCTCTGTAACAACAAATATGTACTATACTACTCTACTACTTCTACTACTAGTAGTCATCATCATCATCATCATCATCATCATCATCATGATCATCATCTTGTTTAGGACTTTTTGAGCATTCACAGTGCCACACACACTTTATGGTATAAAAGCAATTGGTTCTCAGCTGTGCTTCTGTGGCTATTGTTTAGCTCTTTTCATGTTTTTAAATGCTACTTTGAAAGGTTTGATTTGGTAGCATTTTAACTATTGTGAGTCACCCTGAGAGTCTATTTTTAAGACTGAAAGGCAGGCTAAAAATACTGAATTCTTATATTTCAGATACTTAGATGTGGGATGAGATTAAGAGATACAAGTAGCAGGCAGTGTATGTATGCATGATCTGTAGATTGGCTCACCTTACATTGATTTTGGTCTTTTTTATCCACTTCTTGTTTTTGTGTCCTGTGTTGGTTCTCTCTCCTTCAGTCTGGTGCCATTCTAATATTATCGCATCTTCTCTGCCTGTCGAGATAAGACAATGTTCTCTTTTAGCACTAGCCATAAATCCTATTCCTTGCAAATACACCTCAATCAGTAACAGCAGCCATATTCCATCAACACTTTGTCATATGATGGAAGAGAAAGACCCTGTTTTTAGCTTGCCACTTTACTATGTCCCCTGTCAGTCCCCAGAACCCCACCATTCATGCTCTGGGAGTGAAAGTCTGTAACGGAAAACCTGAGGGACCATCTACACTACAGCTATAGAACTATGATTCCACTTTTGTTATGATGGTTCCATCCTCTGGAATCCTGGGAACACTTGTTTAGGGAGGGGCATTTTGAATTTTCAGCCAAGGAACTTTACTGTTTTACCAGACTGCAAACCTCCGGGTCCCATCAGTTAAAGTGGAATAATATTGCACATTGTGAAAGAGCTCCTGCTTTATGTCAATAGACTCCTATTCAGTTTAGAGACTTGTGCTTTAACGGTTCTAAATCCCTCAGAGCCAACTTTCTGTTTCTTTCCTTCTCATCCAGTGCAACAGCTGGGAGCAGGGAATGCAACACACAGAGAGGGAGTCAATGAGCATGGTTCTGCTCTTCTGTGGCAGAGTGGAGAAGAACAACAGAATAGATCTCATATTTCCACATATTCTGAGAATAAGACACTTTCTTCTATATTGAATCAGATCAGTAGTCCATCAAGGCAGAGATCCTTCCCAACTGTGCCATTTCAGATCCTTGAAACTGGACATACTACAGTATGAATGTTTCCAGCATAAAAAACATTGGACTCTTTGTATCTGAAGCAGATTTTACACCATTTGAGCTGTATGATGTAGCTTTCTTTAAAGTCTGCACTTGTTATCAGGTGATTTTTCTCTACTTTCTTCCTCAAATATGTCCAAAAGGAAAGAGCAAAGTATTCTGTTGCTCACAGAAGAATCCATCTCATCTCTTGTCCACTTTCTTTCTTGTTAGAGTGGTTATGGACATTGCCTCAGTTACATTTTAGCTGGCTCTGTCACAGGAAGGAAATGGGAGAAAGCTCATAGATACTTGTTAAAATGTAAAAATATCAAGTGGATTTAGGTTAATTAACAAAACTATCCAGATAAATGTGTCTAAAGGCCTTTCCGCACTACAGTGTTATGGTGCTATTATTCCACTTTCAACATCCTATGGAATCCTGGGGTTTGCAGTTTAGGGAGAGGCATTTAGAACTTTCAGCCAGAAAGTTCTTTGGCCATAGTAAACTACAAACCCCAGAATTCAACAGGATGTTGAAAGTGGAATAATAGCACTACAATAAGGAGGTGCAGAAAGGCCCTAAGTGGCAGTCCCATTTTGCATTTTTCAAGCCTGTTTCCAAATTCTTCATAGTCTTCATAATTTGGCTATTGATGAGGGGATGGCAGAGTAGACTTTTACATGGAAGTCCTGTGTGTTTATCCTTGACAGTAGTCAATAGGATTTACTTCTGAATAAACATAGATAGGAGTTACAGTTAAATACATATGAAATCCTAATTCTCATATATACCCATCCGCACTTGGATGTGAGACCACCCACAAATACCAGGTGTTGCAGGCTATATATCAGAGGAAGGAACTGGCAAAACCACCTCTGCGTATTCCTAGCCTAAGAAAACCCTATGAAATTCATGGGGTCACCAAAAGTCAACACATGATTTGAAGGCGCACACACATACACACACACACAGAGAAAATGTTAATGGCTTCATTTATCAGTGCAGAGCTGATCAGCTTCTTTATACAGAGCTAAGGATTTTAAAAAAATCTGAATCTGAATTTGAATGCTCAAAATCTGAATCCAGTACTATTCACCTCTTTTGTCATGTCCTCAGATTCATGTTGGTGAGCACTGGGTTTCAACTCTCAGCCTGTTTGAATTTTGAAGCACTAATAATATATATTCTAATCTTTTTTAGGAAGCAAAATCCAAAATGCCTCCAGTGATTTAATTAAAAGTATTGAAACCCATGAAATATGAAAAACCAAGCTTTGAGAGCAGGTTGGATGTTACTCTGACAACCCCTAACACAGTGAAAGAGCCCTTCTATATTAACTGGCATCCAGCACTGTGGAAAAATAGTACCTGGCTATAAAGTTAACTAAAATAATTTTTTAAAAATTCCTGGGAGTCTAGAGGAGAACTGAACACATGGCCTACTTAGTGATTTTCTGCCTTTTTTTCAAGAAGGAATATGAAATAGTGGTTTCATCTTGTAAGCTTCAACTTGCACTTGTTTCTCTAGTAAAATGAACCTCCAAGCCTTGCTAAACAGCATAGCTCAACTAATTTTTTTTTCTACTCTGACTTCAGCCCTGTTCATGTAGTGAAAATAAAAAGGGGAGAATGCTAGTCGTATCCTTTCTGTTAATTACTTTCACTGCATGGAGAACCATGGTCTGAAGAGGAATTATTTTTCTTTATGTGGAGGTTCTCCTTCCAGTTGGAAATCCAGGTTTCTGAATGTGGGAAGAGCCACCATTTCAGATTGACTATCTTCAAATAACAGAGGAATTAGGTCTAGCATGCTCCCCTCTTCATATGCTGTACGTTAGCTGCTTTAGAGTATGCCTGGATAAGTTTTTTTTAAAGGCTAGACAAACAAACAAACAAAAAACAGAGTGCCCTTACTGTGGCTAAACAAACTGTACTGCAACACTGGAAAGACAAATGTCTACCTCCTATTAAGAAATGGTTTGACCATACAATATTTGAAAGAATGTCATTCAGATGACAGCTTCACATGAATATCTTTTAAGATATCTGGATGTAGTTTTTTTCTCCCTTGTTGTATCTATGTGGGATTTTCTTTTCTCTCTCGCTGTAGGATTTTTGCATAGTATATACATTTTTTTAAGAATAGGGTTTTCATGAATCAGACATTCCAGATTCTGTGCACAATGCAGAAACATCTGTTCACCAGATATCAAAGGAGAGCTTGGACTGTAGCTTAGTGACAGAACACATGCTTTGCAGTCAGGAAGTCCCAAGTATAATCTCTGGCATCGCCAGGTAGGTTTGGAAAAGGTTATGCTGGAATCCTGTTGGGGACTTACATCTTTGCATGTGGGTTTATGTTTGTGGGAATTAGAATTGGCCAGTTGAATAACCCCCATATCCAATAAAGGGCTGTTGTTACATTATTATGTAGGCGAGCCAGTAAAGTAACTAATGTGCATTGGGATCAATGCACATTGGGACCAATGTGGCATTAGAACATATATTCAATCTCACTGAGTACTGGAAGACTGGCTAGTTCAAGGGTTAATGTATGACTAATTGTGTATTAATAAACTTCTACTTGTGCTTTTTTAACAACTATGTCTGGCTGTTCCTATTAAGTTTTGGTAGAGAATTGGTTCACACTTACCACAGTGAACCCACTGAACAACACATCCACTGGCCCATATAGGGATCAGTTTAAGGCCCAACTACCTGATCTAGGGAAGGATCTTGAGGGGAGAGAGAGCACAGTGAGTAACAGGACCCCAAGGATTTGGAACTGGAGATCCCCTGGAGAGGGGATCTGTCACAATACAAAACCAGGAGACATAACTCACACGTTGGAAAACAGGAACAGAATTCAAGGACATTGATGAACTCGAAAACTGGACTGAAATTAATGAAATAAAATTCTACAGGCAGAAACGCAAAATTCTACATTTAGACTACAAAAACCAAATGCACAGGAATATGAGGGAAGACACTTGGTTCAGCAGTACTACATGTGAAAAGGATCTTGGGATTATTCTTAATCACAAATTGAACATGAGCCAGCAGTGCCGCAAAGAACTCAAATGCTATTTTAGCCTGGATTAATAGAATCACAATTTCCAAGTCAATGGAAGTAATAGTCTCACTATATACTGCACTGGTGAGATCTCACTGAGTACTGCATTCAGTTCTGGGCACCTCATTTTAAGAAGGATATAGACAAGCTGGAATGGATTCAGAGAAGAATTTTAAGAGGTATGAATACAAAACATATGGGAAGAGGTTGAAGGAGATGGCATGCTCAGCTTGCTGAGGATACTGAGGGGCTATATGATTGCATTATTTAAATACCTCAAGAAAGGTCAAGAAGAGGAGGGTGCAAACTTGTTCTCTGTTGCCTCAGAGCGTAGAACTTCCTCTAATGGTAAGATAGTGGAGGGCATTTTGATTGAACATTAAAAGGAACTTCTTGACGTAAGAACAGTTCAGTAATGGAACCAAATGCCTAGAGAGGGGATGAGATTTCCTTCTCTGGGTGTCTTCAAAAAGAAGCTGGACAACTACCTGCTGGGGATGCTTTAGGTGGAGATTCTTTATTAAGCAGGGGGTTGGACCCAATGGCCCATCCAACCCTATCTTTCTATGATTCATTGGACAAGATGACAATGCTTGGTAAAGTGACAGGCAGTAGGAAAAGAGGAAGACCAATGGACTAATGCAATCAAAGAAGCCATAGCCCTGAATTTGTAGGACTTGGGGGGGGGGTGTTGATGAACAGGATTCACGGGGATCTCTTAATCACTGAGTAACCATAAAGTGAAGCTGACTTGATTATAACAACAGCAATGACAACAACAGGGGATTAAACACACCATGATGTTGCCAGTTAGTATCAGGCCATTTCCGCACTAGACTGTTACAGTTCTATGATTCCACTTTCGACATCCTATGGAATCCTGGGGTTTGTAGTTTATGGAGGGGCCTAAACTGCAAACCCCAGGATTCCATAGGATGTTGAAAGTGGAATAGCATTGTAACAGTCTAGTGCAGAAAGGGCCTCAGTCTCAAGATAGATACATTAGACTGAACAAATTACTGTCAGGTGGGCAGGTATCAGATGACACTTGGCAGTGGTTGTATTTTGGGACAAGGAATGAGTGACCAATCTCTTTGTCTCCATATGCATTGTTGAATGTAATATACTAGTGATTCATTCAAGGCTTTATCACATCAGGTTCTTCTCCTGCTAAGAGTGTTGTTGTTGTTGTTGTTGTTGTTGTTGTTGTTGTTGTTGTTGTTATTATTACTATATTTTACCACAATTTCCATTGCAAACACATTAATGTGACATCTTTTCATCTACAAATTGCAATAGTAAATATATATATATATAATTAATCAAAACAGCATACGAATAATAATGATGTATAAATATATCTACA